>JAOXYL010000090.1:14361815-14372752 GCA_028564955.1 Terapon puta
AAACAAACAAAAAAAAACATGTCTTTGCTTTTTTTGGTACTTCAAATTTAGGTAGTAGAACTAGGTGTCATGCCAAGAACCCAGTTTGACAGATTGTCCTAAAGACAATTTCCAAAATTTTTCAGAATGCCTTTAGTCCCTTCAAAAGAAATATGGTGGACTTTTATGCATTCAACTTTTGATTATTAAAAGGTATTTGTTTCCCCCTGTAGCCCACAATCAAATCAAATAGTAATGAACTGAGACACAAATTATGTTTTGCTAGTATGTGTTCAAATGCATTTTTTTCTTATCAGTGCTCTGTAAATATCTTTTACACCATCACAGCCACTCATTGTGTAAATAAAAACATTTTACCACCACATAGATACCATGAACCCGTACAGTAAATGGAATTGTGCTGTACAGTGTCTTACCATGGATTTTCACATTTTAGAATGACTTTATTGTGTAATTTAATTTGATATGTTTGAAAAACTGCTTCCTCATAACAAAGGGCTACAAAGTATTACAGCTCTTCTTGATTAGTGAGGCTGCATAATTGGTTACTTTTTCTCAAAATTGTTGTCTATCTGCCATGGCATGATCTCAACACAAACTCACCAGTAAAGAGACCCATTGAGGTTTATTTGGAGTGGCTGTCTAACCAAGGTCCTCAAACTAACTATGAATACAGTACACTCTGTCAGGGTCACAGTAAGCTTCCTATTCACACAGCTCTATGTCTACCACAATTTCCGCAACAGCCAATCACCACTGCACTGGAATCCAGGGAAACCATAGCAACCGTGAGGCCTTGGATGTTATTGGCAGGGTCAATTGAATGAAAGAGAAAAAAGACGGAAGTCAAGTTTAACAGAAGAAAGACTGAATCTATGCAACTGACAAAACTGCCACTGAGCTGTGGAGATTTGACAGTAAGTCTGTTGATGAACCTACCATGAGCTCAAACAGAGAGAGTTAGTGGTTCATTGGCTTAATGCAGTTCACAGTTCTATGTCCTGTTTAAAATGTCTCAATTGTGTGTGTCTGTCCATCACAGTCACGCTCCCTCAATATGTCTGGGCTGGTTGGTGGTGAGTCACCCATCTTGCTCGTTCTGACAGAAGGAGATTGGTGCCAGGTACGCAAATCATTGAGTGTGATGTGTTTGAAGATGTGCTGCCTTTGCTGCACACACACACACACACACACGTATATTAACACCCTTTTTTATACAATAGTCCAACAGAACAGTGTTGCTAACCAGTCTCAAACCAAACTTTTAGAGCAACTGACTACTTAATTTTAAATCATAGCTATATCTCTCTAAGCATGAATATTTGCACCTGTGCCAGAACCAAACCTAAACTCAAACATTCATAGAACTTTAACACTAATTTGTTTAATCAACATTGTATGTGGGTGTTTTTTGTCAGGTTTAAATGTCAGTCATTTGTATTTAAGAATAACTGTACTTAAAATTCTGATATGTGAAAATGCAAGGCATTGTCTTTTTGCAACAGAGAAACACCCACTTACCATCTAGTTTTCAAGTGACTGACAATCCAATGACTGTGCCTGAAACCACATGTACAGTACAATGTACTAAATTTACTGTCCATTATTGTATGTATGTATGAGTGTGTACATTTTCCCACTATATTATGCCCTAAGAAAGTGTTTATAGCATGCACGTGTACTCTATGCTAACAATAATATAATGCAATGCACATTTTGTAGATGCACAGGTTCGTACTGTATACCACTACATCTGTAAATAATAATGCAAAATGATGTGAGATAAGTGTAAAAAAAAATCTCAATTTGCTATTCACTATTGAGTAAACCACTCTGTCACATAAGAAGTCCCTAAGAGTTGAATGATTTTGGACGCAGCCAGATACAGAAGTCTCAGAATGATTCTAACTTTGTTGATGTAGGACAACATCACTTTCATTAAGAGGGAGATTAAGTAAATTCACAACGTATAATTTATTACACGGCTTTGACACTAGATTTCAAAGGTGTTTCTGTTCTTGCCTGAACTACGAGCATTTTTCTCCTTGCATTATTTCCTCCTGTTTTGTTCTTGTTTTTGTTTGCGTATCAGCATGTGTTCATGCGTGCTTTTGGCTTTAACCTTCGCTAGCAGTGAGTGGGAGAGGTTAAAATGACTGAACAGTGGATGACAGTGCCATTCAGGACACTCTATTTCGCACACACACACACACACACACAAACACAAGATAGAGAGAGACAGACTGACTGACAGAGAGAGAGACCTCCAGGAACAACCTCCAGCTGCCACCCCTTATACAGAGCTGCACTGGTCCAAAGAGAGCACACTGGCCTACATTACAATGACAATGACATACACTGTACAGTGGTATACAGACTGTGTGTCTGCTTTAAGACAGAATAATAATATATCAAACTACTCCCATAGGACAATCTATATGACATTTGAAATGGTAGGTGGACATACATGTGCGAGAGGGCTTTTCATGTTTATGTTTTGACCTGCAGTGAATCAGAGCAGAGGTGAGTGGTTCGGAGTGAACGTCCTTCCCTATTAAAGTAAAGTGAGGTCAGTCTCATCCTTTTCCAGAAAGCGACAGAAAGCAGGCATCAGCTATAATTTGTTTGTACTCTCGAAGGAATAATGTTCTGACAGCATCATCTTTTTTTTTTATTTTTTTTTTTTTAGAAAAGGTCACTCACCTGGTTCACAAGGCCATGTTGAGAAATTAGAAACAAGCAAAGTCCCACCAAGTGTCTGAGCTGTGATTTACAACATGCAGAAGTCTATTTTTTCCCTCTCCATATTTCACTAAAGCGATTCAAAGGATTGTTTCGCAGTGTAATCAGATACAATGTTTTTGTTCTCTATCTTAATGTGTGTACAATATTTTCTTTGTTAATTATGGAGAAGAAGTGTTTGGGAATTTGGGGAATTATATCAATAGTAAAAAAACAACCCAAAAATCTTTGCAACAGCAGTGCCTGAAAACTGAACTAGTTAAGAGCTGGTAATTAATTCTGTAGACTATTTATAGATTTTAGATTTGTGAGCGTTTTCATGTGCATTTTGTTGTAGATGTGCGTGAGGCCAGCAGCTGCCTCTTCTCTCCCATCTATCTCCTGCATTTGTCCTATTGACCCCACAACAAAGGACCAGTCTAGCTGAAAAACATGCACAACACAGTTTGTTTTGCGGCCTTGATTCAAGCCTATCAATGTCATTCAAATGGATATTTACATCCAATTCTTTTTTATTTTTTTATTTAACTTTTATGAATTGTTCAATTCAATTTTTTTATGACATGACAAAAAATAATCCTAATTCTTGAAATGAATGAAAATGAATTCATCATAGGTTTTACAGTAGACGCTAAGACATTTAAGTAGGTAGACCTTTAACAGTGCGAGCATAGACCATAGTATAGCACTATGGTAAAAGGGGGCAATCAAGCGGTGAGAGAGTGATGTGAATGGAGTCTAGGCTGTTTCTCACCATGGATCATTTCTTACAATCCCTTTGTGGGCACAGAAAGGCATCAGTCAGTGGGGAAACTGTGACAGAACGACTGCGGCCTGCCACCTGACCAACACCTCTTACTGCCGGGGACTTCATTAACAGATATGGATCTTGAGGCTCAAGGACTTGTTCCCAACAAACCCTTAACCTCATAGAACGCCGGCCGTAGAGCCTTATCCCAGCCTTTTTCCTGTTGTCTCTCTGCAGATGCTATCTAGCCTGAGTGAGACAAACTATATGGTGGCAGCTTAGCCATTCGTTTCACCTCTCCCATCCCCTGCCAATATGGATAGCATGAGCCTCTGACACACTCTTTACTTCAAAAAGATGCATCACGTCTTTGGCTGAAGCTTTTTCACAGTAATCCATTGGCTGAAAATCAATAGGAGGGGGGAAAAAAGTTAAAAAAAAAAACATTAGTGAGCATGCTCCAAAAGACTATGCAAATTTTGTGACAGTTGCTGTGCCAAACAGATAACACAAGAAAGAGAACGAGAGGGGGGAGGTAGAGAGTATGAGGCCGCCTTAAAACACAACCAAGATATATTGAGGGGGTTTCAGTCGATGATTTTAAGTCAATTAGCGAGTGATAAAAGGGAGGGGACAGAGAGAGGGAGACGGCAGCAGTTATGACAAGACATCTTCACAGCTCATTTGCAACAAGGCAACATACAGCCAAATTCAAAGCATACGACTGACTCAGCTGCTGGAGATAAGACAGCAGCACCCCCGGAGAAAAGATTCATATTAACCCTATTGATGTTGTCAGGGAAGGACTATTGTCTGGGCTCTTGTTTTCAGGAGTTAACACAATGGCCATTCCACTCCAGCCCTCACCCTCTACACCCTCGACACTGGTGCTGAAAACTTGAATCAGCTGAATGGTTGATAGTATTATGTTAATTCTGGACCTGCCTCCCCTTTTGCTGTTAACACTAAGAGGAGGAGGGGAAGGGCGAAAAAAGAAGAAAGGAAGTAGCTGTCGGTTTTCCTCTATGTGGCCAGTTATCAGGCACATTAAAGGCTTTATAAACAGCCAATAGCCTCTTATGAAGTCGTTAGCGTGGCCAGAGCCACGCTGTGCCGTGGAAATAATAAGAGTCTGCTCTTTTCCTTCCCACACATACTGTAACAACCAAGAACATTCTGTTTTGTCAAAGCATAGAGCCGCCATCACATTTCAGGCAGTGACTGAATAGTCAGCAGTGAGTCTTACATTTTGAAGAAAATGAAGAAACACTTGACAGAGTCATAGTTCCATCTGCTTGTTGAGTCCCACCTGTACTCGCACACTGCCAGGTGTGCTGGCAGAAAACACTAGCGCCTCTCCAACCATCCATTCAGAGCTGAGGAAACCTCCTAAATGAAAATATCATCAGAGACATTTCCTTTATGCCTGCAATATGTTAAATGACTTCATTTGTTTATACATACACTGTATCCTATTTAATCATGAAAATATTTTAAAAAATAAAATAAAATAAAGTCTTGAGAAAACTGACTCCCACTCAACCTGTATTCCAGACTGTTACATAATTTCTGCCCCTGTTTTGTTTTACTGCATCAGAAAAGTACCTACCGTAACGCTGTCATTTTATTGTGAATGTCAAAGGGAATGTGCATATATACATTTAGTAACATAACACAAGTCAGTGCCTCGGTTTCTTGATGGTACAGGAATTTTAGCCTGGAGGTTTTAAATGAAGCTTTGGTGTTCCTGTCAACTCACCATGCCCCATAATTACCACAGGGGTCGTACTGTAATTTCCTCTTTATCCCCACATAGGCTCAGCAGGAGCACTTTTATATTCCAACATAAATGTTTTAAATGACCAGTAACCTGCAGGGTTGAATAGCATTTGTGGAAATGGGCAAAACAATAAGGAGATTTGGAGAGTGGTTGCATGAAGGGCAACAGTATAAGGTCATAGGTAAGGCGTTTCAGTCACCACAGAGACTAAGCACACTTATTTATGGTATCTGACCTTCTAACTGCATGACGTCAAGATAATTCAGATTGCTCAGAATTGCACTGACACACAGCATCTGCAACAAATAAATAATAAAAATCAGTCTGCTTTCCCATTGTTAGGTGATATATTTAGATTGCATTCTGGAAATACTTGCTTTGCTGATGCAGGCTTGTGTTATAACACACATCATGATTAACCACTCTCAACTGTTTTTCCTTCTCATTAGAAACACAAGGTTTTTCTTCACTTGGTAAATATCAGATTCAGAGAAAAACTAGAACCTGCAGATGAGCATGTAAGGAAAAGAAACCCATAAACTGTAGAACTGTGGGATACATGTATTTTTCCCCTTCACAGTCACTGAGAAATCAATGTTAAGAACTAAGCTGAGGCATCAAAGACCAACAGCCTATCTGACCTGCATAGAGCCCCACTGTGGGGTATAATGCAGCATTGTACACCAGTTACTTAAAGACCCATTCATGCAGACACTAAGTAAATGCATAGGACCGTAAGATGGGGGGTTTGGGGTAAGATACGATTTACAATACTGCCTCCAGCCTTTACGATTAAACAACTTACACACATGTGGAAATATATTCATAGAGAAGAAAAAACATCAGATGAAAGTGTTTCTGATTAGAGAAATACAAACCAAAGGTTTTTATTTTTCATAGCCTCCTTTGTCTCTCCATAAAAATAGTGTTGCTCAAAATAAACTGTTAAAAGAAAAAGAAAAACAAAGTCATGTTTCAATGTAGTCCATGGAAAAGCCCCGATATCAGACATTCATTTGTTTCACTTCGATCCTCTGTTTTCTTTTTTTTTTTTCTCTCCAAAAGCAGAATGGTCAGCAAAGCTCTATATCACTGCACCACATGTCTGTTCCTCTGAAAAATTAGCATCGGAATGAGCCCTTGCAGAGACAAGTCAGGCAACTGCTGTAATGCATTATTAAATTAGCCCTAAACACTACACAAGCCATTAAGAAGCATGTAAAACCTAAGGGAAAAGAAATAATACAAAATGCAACCAATAACAGAACAAAATATTTGCAACAACTGTTATTAGCCTGCACTTCATCTTTGCCAGTTAAACCAGTGGGGAATCATGTGCACACTAAATAAACATGTTTAGATACGCTACAACTAAGAAGCACTGGCACTGTCAAATAAACGCAGCTTAGCTCCAGCGAACAGAGGGTTAAACCTTAGCTGCAGAAATTCACCGCAGTCCAAAAGCATTTGGCTGATAGCTACTGAACAGCACATTCTATCTGTGCCATTACGCTGCTATCCTTGGACAAACGTTTCTATCTATCTAGAATTTGCTTGTGTGTCTTTTTGTGTTCCTAAGTCTGGAAATACCATTTTATTGCATATAATATTTGGCACAGTAAAAACTGGAGCTTACATTTGGGGCTGTATTTAGAAACTGGTGCCTGTATAAAGAGTTTTTACTGCATCCTAAATATGGTCAAAAAACAAACTAAATGCCTCTTTTCCTACAATAGACAGTACAACCTTCTATTCGCAGTCACAAACGCAATTCGATTTCTTTGTCTTTTTTAAATAGAAGTTACCAGTTATTAGAAAATAGTTTCAAATTACTTTCTTTTCTAATATAATCTGCAAGTCTCACCACTGCCCCCATGGTAGTTTCATTTATATATATTTGTATTTTTTCATATTTATATACTTATGTATAGGCATGTACAAGAAACAAAAAACTGTCTCTGTTTTGCACTTCTGTACAAAAGAAAGTTACCGTTTTGTTCTTTGTGCATTCTATTGCATGGACTGGTGAGCAGAAGGGTGAAGAGGAGAGGTTGGGGCAGAGTCAGAGAATAGATCCATAGGGAGCATTACTCAGATTTGGGTCTCTTGAACCTTCTCCTTGCCGTGACTAGTCTTAATGACGTAGGGATCAGCAATGGTGCTGATGTGGCTGTGATGCTGTCTGACTGAGCGATGAAGAGAGTTGTTCTGGGTCCAGTGGGCTCCGTAGCCCCCTTGGCGGGATGAGGAGGAGGAGGACACGTACCCAGGCTTAAAGGTGTTGCTGTTGTGTTCCACTAACGTAGGCAGTACCAACCCTGTGTCATCAGAGCCACTAGATCCGGAGGTGGGCGGTGGAACAGGAGGAAC
Organism: Terapon puta; assembly: GCA_028564955.1. Classification (NCBI taxonomy): domain Eukaryota; kingdom Metazoa; phylum Chordata; class Actinopteri; order Centrarchiformes; family Terapontidae; genus Terapon; species Terapon puta. Next base: position 14,369,456 of record JAOXYL010000090.1, read on the forward strand.
TTCTTCCTCCATCTGTATGATTTCTATGGTCCTGGCTGCTGCCACCGTGCTCCTCTGTTGATGCCGTTTACGTAATTTATAGAAAGCTATCAACATGGCAGCTGCCAGCAAGGTAACAGCAACAAAACAGCCGATTATGATTTTGGTGGTTTTCATCATCTCATCCAGGCTGGCGGCTGGCCCACTAGGGACTCTGGCAGTGGGGATCGACACCTGCCTTGGAGTCTGAGTGTTTTGGAACAGGACGGTTGGCGTGGAGATGAAGACAGGCTGAAAGACAGAGGGCGAGGCAGGAATAGTAGGCTTGGGTTTAGGGGTCTCCTCCACTGTGGGCTCCAAAACTTCAACGGTTACGGTGGTAAAATAGGACAGATTAGACGTGTTGAGTTCAGCGTTGCTGACGTTTAGGTAAGCCGAGGCGTTGGAATTTCCTGCCATATTGCTCACCATGCATGTGTATACCCCTGTGTCTGACGGGAGCACGTTGGAGAAGTTGAGTGTCCCGTCGTTCAGGACAGATATCCGCGGGTGGGCTGAGCCGTGGGTCAACACGGTCCCATTGGGAAGAAGCCATCGGACTGAACTCATGGCAGCTGTGCGACACTTCAGTTCTGCCACCCTCGCTGCTGAGATGTTCAGGTCTCTTGGAGCATCGAGAATAAATGGTGCTGAACACTGAAAGGTGGTCTGGTCAACTTCCACCAGGTATCGTCCTCTCATGTGGGATGGGGTGTGGCAGCGTCCACAGCAGGTGGAATTTGTGGGAATGTATTCTCTGAGCCACCAGGAAAGCCACACTACGTCACAGTCACATCGCCAAGGGTTGTGGTGCAGGTGTAGCTCCACCAGGTACTGTAGAGGGGTGAAGAGGTTATGAGGGAGGGACGACAGGTTGTTATGAGCTAAATTCAGCTCCACCAAGGCTGTGATGTCATCAAATGCATTCCTCTCTATGGTGGTGATGGCAGAGTTCATAATCCACAGTTTGCGTAAATTCTTAAGCCCACGGAAGGCTCCAGGTTTCAGTTCAGGAAAAACATTCTCTGATATTTCAAGCTCCTCCAGTCCCATCAGTGGTGAAAGATGAGGAAACTCCCTCAGGTTGCACATGCCTAAGTTGAGGTACTTGAGGTTCTGAAGGCCCTCGAAGGCCCCATCAGAGATGTACTCCAACTTTCTCAGTTCTCCCAGGTCCAGTCTCATGAGGGAGGGGACGCGGTTGAAGGCATAAGAGGGGATGCTCTCAATGGGATTGTTTCTAAGCCATAACTCTCTCAACTTTGACAGGTACTCAAAAGCTCCACTGGGTATGACTGTCAGTCGGTTGTCAAACAGCTCCAGGGTGTTGAGGCTAGTCAGGCCATTGAAAGCCCCCACTTCAATCTGTCTGATAGCATTTCTGCCCAATTGCAGTACCTCCAGGTGATGCAGGTGCCTGAAAGTGTCTGCCTGTATGGTCTCTATGCTGTTTTCCATCAGGTTCAGGTACCTGGTGTTGGCTGGGATGTTCGGAGGAACCCTAATCAGGCCTCTACGGGTACACACCACCTTGCTGAGCTGGTTAGTGCAGGAGCACACACCTGGACAGTTCTGTGGGTTAGCCGAGCCCGATGCAGGGCCTGTAGACTGGCACATACTAAGAGCAGGCACCATGAGGGAGAGCACGGCAAGCAGGGCTGCGTTCCAGGTAGGCTGCACACTAACCTGGCCCAAAGGACTCATGGTGTGGAGGGCTCATTATTCTGCATGGTGGGGGGAGATGGCACACACCAGAGGACAGACCACCCTAGCCTGGCTGGAGCACCTCAAGGCTCCCAAGTTCCATCGACAGTGCAGGGAGATGCTAAATGAGGATTGATGTATGTGAGAAAATGGAAAAAAGAGGGAGAGAGAGAGAGAGAGCGAGAGAGAGAGTAAGAGAGATTAATACAAGAGAAGTGGCAGAGGAAAAGTACTGCAGTAATGAAAGAAAAAATGTTGAGTAACAGTATCAATGACGTACCTCATTAGTTTGGAAGTGGTCCTTTTTGCCTCTTTCCAAATGTTAAAAGCAACAATCATGCATCGTGTTCATTTATAATTCCCTTCCATGGAAATGCATGAGATTGATGTTTTCTTGTTTTCCCTCTCTGAAAAAGTGAGGTGGCCCTCTATTAGCCAAGGGTACAAAATGGCTCCTGGTATTAAAGACTGGAAGCAGCATGAAAAACACTCACAGGCAGAGGTAAGGCCATGAAGGCTTGGCAGGTGCCTGGATCCCTTCTGCCCCCACTAACTGCTCCCCTGCCAGGCTGCAGACTCCAAAATGCAGCTCCACTGTGGAAAAATCACAATGATCCATAACGCAGTTAAACACGACAGAGGCGGAAAGAAGAAGTGACCAACTGAAATAAATAAAAAATCCCAGTTCTGTCGGCTCCTGGTACATGTGTTGGCTCGTCGGCTGGTCGCCTGTTTGGTGGAGAGACCTCCCTCCCTGTGACTTTGCCAAGGGCTAGTCGGTCGCTGATTAGCCCCGTTGTGACAGAGACTGAGAGACAGAAAAAGGCTAAAGAACTCCCGGCACAGTCATCCCCCTCTCCTCTCCTCCTCTGTGTTCCTCTTGCTTCCTCCCAACGTTGGGCTGGCCCTGGTCAGAGCAGCTGCAGGCTGCCGTGTGCACAGTTAGCAGTAATCCGTCTATTCCTCCTGGGGGGAGGAGGGGGGTGGGGGTGGGGGGTTGGGGGTGGTGGGAGAGATGGTGGCGCTGGGTGGGGGGTGGAGAAGGGGATGCGCTGCACTGTTGGAGCTTTGCAAAAGGCTGTCGGAAGAGAGAGAGAGAGAGACAGAGAGAGAGAGAGAGAGAGAGAGAGAGCGCTCTTGTCCTCTTCTGCAATGAGAGAGAAGAAAGAGGATAACGCTGGAAAGATGTGTGTGGAAGTGGGCTCCGTATCTGTATCCAAAAACAGAGAAAGGTATTGAGGATTCTTCTCTCCACTCGCTGTCTGTCCCCCAGGCAGTCCCCCGCAGTGTTCTTCTGCTTGCTTATTTGTTAGTTTTTCTCCAGGGCTGAGGTAGTAAGTTGTGGCAGTTAGCCATGTGTGTGGCTGTCAGACTTGCGGCTGGCTGGTGGACTACTGCAGTAGCCAGAGTAGAACCGAGAGAGAGAGAGAGAGAGAAAAGGAGAGAGAGGGAGAGAGAGAGAGAGGGAGGGAGGGAGAGAGAGTGAGAGAGGAAAAGAGGCAGAAAGAGAGATGGATTGAGAGAGAACCTCTGACAGATCAAGAGAAAGATAGAGTGCGCGAAGGAGAGAGAGAG
>JAOXYL010000090.1:14378002-14393049 GCA_028564955.1 Terapon puta
TACAGTGCTTTGCAAATGAACATTATTCCATTGTCTGCACACTACTGCATTGCCCATGCAAACTGTTCAAACACAGAGAAAAAGGTTTTTTTTGGTTTCTTCTGCTCTGACTTCTGTGGCGTAAATGGAATCTTTTGTTGACTAACCACAGTTTCACATTTGAATAAATACAATGTGTTTTGAAATGTCCTTAATATGTCATAGTGGCTTCACTGTACTAAATAAATGCATATACAAGATGAGACAAGATGAATGTATGGGCATCTGAGACACAAATGGATGCTTCTGCCAATTATAGCCAATGTTGTGTTTCCGTGATGTTTGGCTAATCTTCCTTATACACTCAAACAGCTGACCTCTTTGTTTACTAAATCCATCATCCAGAAGTCACATCTTGTCTGACGAACAGCTCCGAACAAAAACAATGCAGCTCAATGGATTTTATAGATTTCCTACAACAGAGAGCACAGCAGGTATTTGGTAGTTGGGACACAAGCGGTCAGTAAATGGCAGTCAGAGCCTAATCCCATTCTGCCCACACAGGGGGAAATCTGCACATTAGGTGAAAAACACAGACATCGATGAACGACATGACCAGAAGTCAGAAAGAAAAAAGGAAAGAATCAGAACACCAGTCAATTGTTGTCCATTAGTGAGGGAATAGGACGCGCACAGCTTACACGATCCTGTTTGTTGCAGAAACTCAATACACAATTGTTTCATTGCTTTCAATAAATGGCATCAGGAATATAGGCTATACTGCTCTCGCATGATCCCTTTGTTTAAAAAAAGTATTATGTTAGGGATGTGAGGAACGCTGATAACAGTGATTATGACAGTAAACACTATTAATCAGAGCCACACGCTTCTGGGGAAAATAAATAAATAAAGCCCCTCAGGAAATTAGCCTTCAACAGGTTGTGGTATTTATCTATTTTTATTTTCACGTCTGGATGCTCAAACCCAATTAATTATATTTGTGTATCCCATTAGTGCTGTGATTGATTTTAGGGGGTTGAAATAAAACGTGCCCATCCTTACTTCCCATGTGCAAAGACAGCATTTCTGGACAGAGCTCCCATTGTTTGCAGACTGATGACCTTCATTACACACTCGTTTGTATGTGTTCGTTTGTATGTGTTCGTGTGTGTGTGTCGCTTTGGATGAGGGTGCACGTGTTGCACATTGTCTTTAAAACTGCAAATTGCGAAAGAAAAAAAAAAAAAAAAAGTTAAATATAGTTACAGCAGGGTGATCTTGGCCATTAGCTGTCGTATTTATTACGCAGAGCCCAAAGGAAGGGATGAGCGACCTGTTGCTCGTTCAGATTTTAAAAAGGCTGGTGAGCTGTGTTGGTTTAAATGCTCAAATATTCAGAAGTACTCAAACAAAAGCTGTTGCTCACCATGTGGAACCGAGGAATTACATTTATTTCCCATAAAAGATTTAACAGTCCTATGTACTCCGCTGGAAATATTTGTACTGGTTTGAAGAAAGTAAAGCTGGTTCACATTGTAATTCAGAGGCCAAAAAAAGAAGAAAGACCACTTTTACAAATTTTTGCCAGTCTCCCTTTTTTTTTTTTTCTTGGTGAGGGGGGGTGGGGGGTTGGGGGGTAAACGTACACTCAAGCATGCACACAGATACACATCCCACTATGCTGGAGATGTATGAAGGCAGTGTGTTGGATGGACTCCCTCACCTCTCATATGCAAATAACTTTCCCCCATGCAGCTCTGTGATTGGCTTACTGTTATTAATATTCTGCCAGCGTGTGACTTCGTTAGCCCAGAGTTACTGTGCCAACAGGCAGCACTAAAAAGGGACTTTGTCAATGTTTGATGTCTCGTGAAGTGATGCAGTGTGTGTGTGTGCGTGCGTGCGTGTGTGTGTGTGTGTTTGTGGTCTCTAAGGAGATTCAAATTTGGGCAGTGGGAAACACTATTCCCCACTAACATCAAATTGAGGAGGAAGTGGCTATCTGCTTCTGAATATGATTGTAATAAAATTCTCCGTAGGAACAACCCGGTTTGTTCTGTTTCTGTATCGCAGCCAGCCACACGGCCGGCTCCTTCCTGTCTCTCAAATCGCGAGGTCTAAATAGAGCTTTGGCTTATGGACTCTGTCAAGGCGAAATCTCAACCTATTGCTTTTCATCCATTTAAGCCTGGGCCGCTGCCAAGCATGCCCGCGCTTGTAAACAACAACCATCTTTAGTTGAATCACACGAGCCAAACTAAACCAAGCACAGGGATGTGATGTGAAGCCTAAACTAGCAGTGACATATTTGCCTGTGGCCAGCCTTCAGTCACCCGTCGTCACACTAAGTCGCCCTGTCACTGCCGTATTTCAACAATGACAGCATGAGCAGTGTGTTCTCAACACAGATCATAGGGTTTGTCATGACAAGTGTAGAAGGGCCTCTCTGCTGTTTGTGTGTGTGTGTGTGTGTGTGTGTGTACAGGTGTGCTGTATGCGTGTGTGTGTGTGTGTGTGTTTGTGTGTGAGGGTACAGTAAATCCCCCAAACTGGAGCTCGTGACCCTCAGTAATACATTTCCTTTGGCAGAGCAGTTCTGGATTTCCCCCCAGGTGCCCCGGGGTTTCGTGCAGAGAAAAGTGTAGGGCAGCATTTTCTAAATTGAAGTCAATACCAATCGGCCATTTATCTACAAGCACCCCGACGTTAAGGGCATCTAAAGGCGCACCAACACACGCGGGAAACACACCCGCATGGCTGAGTTTTCATTCCAAAGGCAGAATACATGATTTACAGCCAACAATAATCTTAAAATGAAACTAATTTTCTTAATCCTCACTCATTCGAATATTGCCATACGGCTCTAAAAGACTCCTATTGTTCATGGGCCTGTTTGCATCAAGCTCCCAGGGCCAAATTCCGTAGGAAAGGGATTGTTTCTTTGGAAACAAGAGGATTTTACAATACAGAAACTAATTACTCCTCTTCACCCTTGAATTGTAGAGACTATTGGAACTCCAGCAATAAAGGGGCACATTATGCATACAGAGGCACTCAGCTTTCATACATCTTTGTACTCCATACATCCTGAAGATGTTGAGTCATCGTGATGGAGCTCTCTCTCCCTCTCTCTCTTTCTCTCTCCCTTATATTAGCCGCTTTATGATGCAACTGGTTTACCTAGTCTGACTAATTAGAGGCAATTTTCCATTCATAGCTTGTTCAGAATGAATAAATGTAACATGAATGGATCATTTTATTGCTTTTTTTTAAGGTTGTGTGTGTCCATCGTCTCATTTGTCTAACTTATTCAACTAAATCCTTTGTCCTTGCTTTTTCTCTGGCTGAGGATTTAAAAGATTTCAGCAATTTTATGTGTTGAGTTTCTAAGCTTGTGGTCTTTAGAAGGCAAGGTTTTGTTTCCCTGGCTTTCAAACATAAGGGATTATAAATCACAGAAGATTTTCAGTCAATTAAATGCCAAAACACACTGTGGCCACCTATGCTACAAATGTGTGTGCTATAATGTGAGGATTTATAAGTTCAAAGGAAAAAAAAACACAGAATTGAAAAGACTGTGATGAAATAAAGAGCTTCATGTTAACATTAAAAGATAAAATAACATCAATAAAGAAGAGGAAACAAAGACACTGTAAAGACACTGTATCCATGTCTCTGAAAATTATATTATATACTCAATTTGTTTTCCTTGTTTTGCATTGACTTCTCAGTTCAGTTCAGCTGTAGCATCTGTATTTTGGCAACACGCTGTGCTGCTATATAACAGGTAGTCTGTCAGCAGACGGCTTAAGTACAGACTAACAACCTCAGACCTCCTATCCATTATACTGTATTTGTCACCAAAACTCCCTGCGGCAATCTGGTATTTACCACATGCGCCATTTTAAATATTGTGCACTGTTTACCTCATTCCATCATGGCTTTCAAATATGAGTGTACGTGTTCACCTGCTTTTATCACCATATGCTGTTAGCTGAAGTCCTGCATGCTGCTCTCCTACCAAATAAATAGTAACACAGCTGTCATAACCAGAGCCTAGGCTATTAAACACAGAGGAAACAAAAATAAAACAGGAAGGGAAAAAATAACCAATGAAGCTAAAAAGCAAAAATAAAAGGAGAGCTTGGTAAAAACTAATAAACAGGCAGATTACTGTATTTCTTGACGGCGGCGTCTCACTAACCACATGTTAAAACTGTCGTTCAAACCATATTGCGCTTGTCAAACGAGTGTAAATGAACCATTTTGCAAAAGAATGACTATTGATTGTAAGGCTGTATTCTGTGGGTTAGTCCCGCGTGTTTCTGCAGAGTGCAGCTGCTTTTGTTGTGTAATTTCTCCATGAGCTCCTTCATTATGAGAGGTGCTCTGCATGTTCTACACTGATCTATATTCTGGGCCTAACCCTGCTCTTTGTGATGGGGATTACGCGCTCTAGAGGCAGGGTAATTTGATATCCATTGATTGAGTCAAGAGCCAATCTGAAATTGAGGAATTGTAGTTATTGCTATTGATTTTAATAACTAGGCTGTTACAGTTCATTCAGTGCGGCTCTAGTCGATACAGAGAGTGAACCGTTTCCCCCCTTGTGAGAAAAGTGCTTGATCCAGTGATATTGTGAAATATGCTTTCATACAACTCTAACACTGCTCTCTCTGCTATTGTTCACGGCAGGATGTTGTGACATGGCAACTAATATCGAAGATAGCGACGGCAATTATAGACAATGAAACATTAACTCCATTTACAAATCACAGTATATGAAATGTGCCATTATGTGTAATATTAATGACATGGTATGTACGTTTGAGCCATTATCGCTCCTACCGCAGGCATACTCTATAATGCTGCACATATTCTGGATCCAGCCCTTTCAATAACCCCACAAAGCCTGTTAATTTACTTCAGTCCGTGGAGACCTTCACTCAAAGTTTCTACTGATCCATATTTAACTAGTTATTGGTTTCATTCTCCCTTAGGAGGTAGTATTTATTACAGATTTCAGTCTCTAACTACAGACCACAGCTACCTTTTGAAACTGACTGTACATTTTATTCTAGGACCACATCTATATCATCATGTTTTAATTTTAAGTAAAAGTTAATTGTGCTTTAACTGCTTTGTGTCCTATACCTCTTCATTTAATGCACTACTTTTCCAACAAAATGTTCATTAATGCAAGACACATTAAAATGTGTATCATTAATGTCCATTGTTGTAAAATATCGATAAACCTGATAAGACTGGTATTTTTTAGTATTCAAGTATTTTCCAGCTTTGTCTTTAAAGTACATTTCCAATATGGTTTCCGAGGTCCAGGGGAACAGTGTGAATCTGAGCCTTAGGCAAGAAACTTTGGGCTGACATTAAGGTGTAAGGCTGAATACATGGTGGAGATACTGATGCCAATCTTGACTTTGTTTTCAGTATTTTTTGTAACAGTGCAAGAAACATTTGACAGGGTGAGGCAGGCAGAGATGACAAAGAGACATCAGAGGCAAAAGGAAATATGTCAAGTAGGAATGTTTAGAATTATTAACACTCCATCATAATTTGTGATCGTGTTTGTCAATTCGTTAGCTTGCCCTCTGATCATATAGATTAGCCATTAGTCAAGTCTGTGTTACATGAATGAACTTTCAGTTGTTGCTGTGCTTATTCATTTCTAATCAGGAATTAGATTCATACATAAAATTACCTACTCAGACTAGGAGTCCATACAAAAGATTATATATGAAGATGGACATGACAGCTCCCTAAAAGTGAAGCCAAAACACTTTCTGGTAGCTGCCTACTTCATGTTAGCAGGTAGAATACTGCAAACTAAAAAAAAAAAAACTCAAAAAACACGCAGAATAAACGTTTTCCCAAAGAAGCATTGTGTTATTTTTGGTCTAATTCATTTCATATTTTACTTTTTCACTTTTCTGTTCGTTTCTGTTTTATATCTGACATCTTTATTGATACCTATGAATTACAGTTGTTTACAGTTGTGTATGGTAACGCAAACAGAGGGTGTCATTTTTTAACTCTCTTGCCTTTCAAACTGACTAAATGAGTTGTTCTGCAGTAAACCAACTGGCCTTAGAGAGTTTTTCAGTGACTTAAATTTGTGGCTTGTAATTTAATCAGTTAATGAACGCTGTGAGTCATAACGAAGACAAAAAGTCTCTATTTGAACAAAGCAATCCCAGTTCAAATAAAAGTTAAGAATTATTTTAACACAATGCAAGTCGTAAAAGGAAATTCTGAAAAGGGGAGGACTTTTCCGTGATTGTAATGCTGTAATTACAGCTTTTACAAAAAAAACACATAATTATGTTTTTTTCCACCATCATGATGTTTAATGATGACACAAACGTTGGTAATTACCACACAGTTGACGACAGTCGGTGCAGGAAAGATAATGATGTTAAAGATAATTGTGACAGTGGCTGTATTTATTGTGGCGGCAACAATGTGGATTGATGATAACGAAAGGGGATGATTTATGTAAGGCTCCATATTTAAATGACTACTGCTGTACATACTGTCTGTCTAACGCTGAACCTGTGTGCCGACTCTTTCCAACAACATATCAATCTTTGACTGCCTTCCTTCGAGGCCTGGAAACCAAACGCATGTGTGATGTGAAGATGGTCATTCTTGGCTGCTCTGCACGGAGCAATGCAGAGCCTGTGGTTGCGCAGTGAGAGGCAATCCCTGCTAAGCAGACGAAGCGTGGCTGTTGCAGCTCTAAGTGGGAATGAATGGAGGTCTAATTTGATGGCGGCCACTTTTCCCTCCACCACATTTAAAACCCCATTACACTAACATCCACTGTGAATACCCCACAGGTCCTTTTTTTGAGATGAGTGAGCTGCATAGGTCACATGCTGTTACAAAAGCATACAGTGTGTATGCCGCAGTTTACCTCAGGAAGCAGTGTTGGAAATAACGGGGGCCATAGAAATTACAGTATAGTAAATGTACCATGGCATTGTGGTTACCAGACCATGAACAATTCTGAGCCTTTCAAAGGTTATAACACACACACACACACACACACACACACACACACACAGTGTCTCCCTTTCTTGCTCCCTGTCTCTTCTCTCTCTCTCTCTCACACACACATACACACACGCAGACTCACACCCACACACACCTGTCACTGAGGCCCATTAGCACCCCTGCTGAGGTTCTGTTTGGCTTTTAAACTCAGGCACACAAGACCCCCTGTAAAGAGAGGGACTGGCACTGTCTCTTGCTGCCTCCCCTCCTCAACTGTAAACAGCGAGTGGAGCGGCACACAGGGAGACACTACTGTACCATAAATATTATAAATATAACACAGAAGAATGTGTTCCTAAGGAATGAGTGATCATGAATTGCAGAGGTGCTGTTTTTGAGCTATAAACCCTACATTATGACTGTACTGTGGTGGAGACATATTAATGCTGTTGTTAATGTTGACACTTCTTTGCAAATATATAAAAATCTGCATTGTGTGGAATGTAAACCTCTCAACAAGTCACTTCCTGGTTTTCCAAGAGCAATGATGAGAGCCCACCTTGTGAGACGGTACAACGTATGCCCTCTAACATTAGTTGTCTGACATACCTGAACTACTGTTAACGTTACCACTGAGGGATTCATTGATTGTGGTGAGAGCGTAGTGCAGCAGCCGCTCCACGTATGTTAATGTGTTCAGTCTTCCAGGGCCACGCGTTGCCTCGGCTCTGAGAGGTCCAGCTTCGGGCCTCGATGGGGCCGGAGCCAACAGCTCGAATTGATACAGGTCGGGACCACCGTGGTCTTCCACCACACTAATGTTCGCTTCAGATGGTTTGTGTTGGTCTCCATTTTCCTCTGGTCAAGGGGAATCAACTGACGCAAGATCACGGAGCAAATCCTGCATCACACATCCACATCTCCCTCTTTGGCCCCATACGTACTTTATACTTTGCCTTTTTCAAGTGTATGCAGTGGGTGGACTTGGGTTTAAACCTCGGGCCAAAGTTACACTTTAATAAGCTGCTCCCAAATAACTATATAGCAGGACTATATAGCAGATAATGATGGGTTCCTAGAGTAAAGACTATGTGACACTTTGTTAATCAGCCACAAGCTAATGATTACTTCATTAATATCTGGGCATCGAAATGATGATCATTTTCATTCCTGATTACTGTGAACCAGCTGCTGAGTGGCACAAACTACTAATGACTCAGTCATTACTATTTACTTTGTCATTATTTACTTTTTGGTACACTCCCTAGTAAAGTGATGCATGATACTGAGAAGATTCAAAGTAGTCTTTCCCTATGTCTTAATTACGAGAAGTAGCTTGTGAGTTTTTTCTAACTGTGCAATTCACAGGTAGTTCTTAATAAAAAGACAGCAGGATGTGTTTACGGAAAGATTTGATGAGCTATGATGATTTATTCAGAATCTACTTATTAGCACTTAATTCATTATCAAGTCATTCCTGATTTGTTCCTCTGTAAGTGCTTTTTTGGAAACATGCACGCAACCGCAGCTGCGAGCGGCCCTGTGGTCTGGGCTCACCTTCACAAAATGAGAACAGGTTGGATTTTCATGTGGCGCACACGGACCACGTGTTGATCGATCCCGCAGTATTAAGAGTGGCAGAAGTGCGGATGCACAAACGGCTTGCTCGCACATGCGTGTGTTTCTGCACACATATGCCTGCGTGTGCCTGTGTGGGTCTGCTGCCTCGTCTGCGTGAGATCTATTGTGTAGGTGTATGCGGAGAGGGAAAATATCAATATGTTACGGGATTGTTTTTTTTTTTTTTTTTTTTCTCACTGCTGTTATCTTTGCTTTCCCACCTCCATTACACCCCCATCAGCCTTGGAAGGATTAAATCAGCAATAAAGACCTCCATCCATGTCTCTGTAAAAGACATGAGACACATTAGCAGCACGCACACAATGAGCACTCTTTTATCCAGAGGCAGATTTTACAGCATCTATATTTGTTTTTCCTGCTGTTTTGTTGTGCTCGTCTTTAGGTGTGCATGTTTGTGCTCTCCTACATGCATCCATGCGTCTGTGCGCTGAGATGTAGCGGGAGAGACAAGGGAAACGTGTTAGTCACAGCACCTTGGGCAGTGCACATTCAGATGCCGGGCAAATGATTAGAAATGGTTTTTATTGACATTGTAAATGCGTTTTACACAGGCAATAGGCTGCCAAGGGGATAAAAGACTTGTGCTATCAAAGCCACGTGTGGTGGGCCTCCCACATCGCAGGACGGCGTGTGCGTGCGCCAGTATGCGTGTGTGCCTGCGTTTGAGTGTTTTTCAGAGCTTTTCTTTTAATTACCCCCCTTGCGAATTAGCTGAGAAATGGGAGACCAGCTATGCAATGTAAAGTGTCTTTGGCTGGGAATTATCTGTTTAGTCTGTCCCGTTTGATCTTCAGGAGTAAGTCATTAGTTAGTAAGCAATCTGCTCCCTCTCTCCATCCCTCCCTTTTTTTTTTTTTTTACTCCATTTCTCTTCTTTTACTCCTCCCTTGCATAGTGTCTTTATTTAGGCAGCTTCTTTGGAGCAGGGTGACTCAAATTGCCCGGTTGCATAACAGGAAAAGGAGGTAAGGAAACGTTGCGAAAAGAAGGGGAGGGTTCGGCGAGGATGTAGTTAACAGAAAAGATAGAGAGGAGTAAAAGATGGAGGATGTGAATCTTTACTTCCAGCTGATCAGGGAAATGAAGGGGTTCATTGTACAGTACGCTGCACATGGGGAGAGGAGGCCGCTTCTTCTAGCTGCCAGGCAGGAGCAAAGATTAAAAGTGTGTGTCTGTGCGCGTGTGTGTGCTTGTGTGTGGTGCACAGACAGGGTGCAGATAAGAAGATTGTTAACACTGGATGAAGAGCAACCATTAGATGGTAATTGGCTGACCAGATGCTCTTCTCGCCGTATACAAATTACAGTCTTTAACTTCCCCATGCCTCTGGCTTACTCCCTGCCATTACTGGTTAGTGTACATACAATTGGAGCCTTCACTCACGGGTGAGATCCCACTGTTTTCAGGAAGCGCACTGTACCCCCGTCGTCCTAGACCCCAACAATCTTTGCGTTTATGTTTTTTTTTTATCTTTCTGTTTAACTGTGACAGCGAAGTGTCTATCAGTGATGTTGTCCTCTCTCTTTTCGAGATTTTGTTATCCAGCACTTAAAGAAATGTCTCGGAACTTAAAAAGAAAAAAAAAAACAAAGAGAAAACATCTAAAGTGAGAATCTGTCTCTCTCCCTCTTACTCTGGTCTGTTTGCTTGGTGTTTCAGGGTTACTCAGAGCACTTTTCTAAGTCTTTTTCAGACAGGGTGCCAAACTGTGTCAATGCCAAGAGAAGCATTAGCGGACCCTGCGCCGTCCCCCCCACCCAAATGGATATTAATAAACCCTGCTCCATCTAGCATCTACTCTCCTACCAATCCCACTTCTTCTCTCTCTCCACCCCCTTTAATCCCCCCCCATCTCACACTCCATCCTCTTTTTTCGTTTTCTGTCTCCAGTCCTTTTCCCCTTAAGTGTCAATAACTCTTGCTTGCAACACACACACACACACGCACACACACACAAACAGACACACAGCCAGTAGTTGCAGTGTCAGGCTTTCCACAGGGGCTGGTATAGTTATATAGTAGACTCTGTGGGTTTAGTAAAATCCTCATTAGGACTCGGTGTAGGTGTGAGCATCCCTGCTGCTGTCTCACAACAAACTGCTTACCTCAACAGAATACTCACAAACACAAACACACGCACAGCTGCACATGGACCAAAGAAAAGAGGAGAGTCAGACGCCGGCACACAGCAGGAAACATCCAAGTCCATGCATGTGCACGTTCACACACAATGAACGTTTATTATAATAATGTAGGCCCCCACCCATTTTCCAAAATCACAAACACACACTCGCTAACAAACCCAACAAAAGTGTTTGCCGCTGTTGTGTGGCGGCATTTTAATGGAGGATGACGCCCCCCCCACTAATTAATGTCAGTCAGGATAGAAAAGTACTCAAAAATAACTCTTTGAGTAAGGCCCAGCACACTGCAGTGCCATCACCCCAGTAAACCAATTATAACATTCAAAATATCCGGCATCGTTTTTTAATCTGACAGCTATTTGACCTGGACGGTACTGACGAGGTAATTTGTGTATTTAAGTATCTGCACTAGAGATGGCAAATCTGTCATTCCAGTTTAAAGGACAGGAATTAACCACGCGCAATGTTGCACAGTTGCCACGTCTGCTGCCATTTTCCAAAAACACGAGACGCAGTCGCTCTCTATCGTGCGTTTAGCGGGAGTTAGCTGCACGGTGTGTGTGAACTGAGCGGTGGCGGTGGGGGAGTGAAGCGAGTACAGTATGTTACTGGCATTAATCGGCGAGCGTCTTCCATCGCCATTTGTACAATTAGAAACTTGAAACAGGCGGCGTGCTGAGAGTTGAGGACAGGGAGCCAAGTGACACCAGGTTCATCGTCTTATTAAACGGAAGATGAGACACATTCAGACTTCTTAAAGGGGCTCCATACAGATCACCACGGCGATCCAAACTCTCGCTGTGTATAATATTCTTGAAAAGAGCTGCAGACTTAAAAGTATCTCAGAACTATGTTACAAAAAAAAAAAATGTCAGCCTTTGTAGTCGAACATGATGAATAGGCAAAAAGTAAGTATTGGACATTTTCCATATATAATGATTTCCAAAGGTTTTCTGTGTCTACTGTGCTTCCAGTTAAGGATATTTTCTGCCCTGCTCAGCATGCTATTGTGTCACCGAGTCCCCTGCTGCTTCTGAAATGTGTGAAAGGTCCAGCCATTTAAATGACTGTTTAAAGACTCGATGGCTATTAAACATCAGTTGCATGCTGAACTTGATTTTGTAAACTAGAAAAAAAAAAGATTATCGCATTAAACACTCTCCGTACTGATATTTGTCAATTCAATAAATAATTACGTGTTTTTATTTCACTGATACAGTTGAACAAAAATGCATGTGCAATTTCCTTAAGCTAGAAAGAATAAGAGAACTGCTTTGGAATTTATCTCTGAAGGTCAGCTCTGTGTGGAATCACATGTTTTATTTTCCTTTCATTTTGTTCCTTTTCCTTAAGTTCAATACCACTGCACATGCACATTATGTAACATAAATCAGTATTGCTGTCAGTTCTGCTTGTTGGCTCACATTAATTAAAACCATATTCATCATGTCTTTTTCAAAGTGCTCCCTGGGATTAAAGCAGCAGTGGGATCCTAAAGTCAACACAGACTCTGCATTACTGCTGTGGGACGGTCTACAAACACAGGATCAGGCCTGCAGCAGGAAACTAGTGTTACCTCCTACAAATGACTGTAACCACCCACTGGTCTACAGTCTTCACGACCAAAACATCAGAGCTACAGAAATATTTGTGATCATGTGGAAGATGTTTATATAATTGGCCGGATTGTTGTGAAGCATGTGTGACTGCATCTACCTGATTACGGCTGATAGCTCCACGTGAAAGCACGCATTCGGCACGCCAGCAGAGCGCCGCAACTAATGACATCTCCATCTATTCTAGAGAATAGCTGCAGATGTTTGGTTACATTTGACAAGTAAAACATTTACTGTATGTTCACGGGCGTAGCGTCTCTAAGCCTGATTGCTCTCCATGATTGATTGTGAAGACCACCTGTGCGGGCTGCACATCATGAAAGGCACAGACAGGATGAGCATGTGTGCAGGAAAAATAGCACTTAAATGCACTTGTGCAAGCTCTTTCCTCTGTAGATCTCTCAAACTTACACACACACACACGCATACACTCACTTACACTTGAAGGGCTGCTCATTTGGCTAACAGACCTCATTACACGGGTGGATGGATCATCGACCCCTTGGTGGAGGAATTAAAGAAATCTCCCTTTTCTTCTGCTCCATCCAGAATGTGTGACATGATGTCCTGGAGTTATTTACCTGCTCTCTGTAGCATGACAGCTAATCTCACCTGCAGCCTCAAGACCTTGCACATCACAGCTAAAATGTCTGCAACAAAACTAGGTGGACAGATGAATGTTTTGAAAATCCTTCAGGGATTTTACAGAGTAACCATGTCACCAATTCTATGAAGACAAAGAGTTTCCTCATGATATATAATACTCTACATGATGTCTACTTAATAAAACAGACAAGGTTTGCAGTAGATTGAATGAGTCAGTCTGCTCTTTGAACTGTGTTTAAAGGGACACTTCACCAGTTTTACATGTCAAGGTCCATTTACTAGTGACATAGAGTCTGTGAAAACAGTTGCACAATACCCTCTGTGTGTCTGGACAGAGCTTTGTTCCATGGGAGGCTTTTGATGCTATCGAGATGCATTAAAGGAAGTGCAGACTCCAGTGTTTTAGAAGTCTGAGGGATTTAAAGTTGGTATACATTGTCCTCCACTGCATCTTTACTTTGCTACATCTGTCTTTATTGTGCTTTCCTAATTTGTTTCTTACAAGTCCTCCAACTTTCTGGATGTGCAATACTAATTCTAGCTAGGTGTATGCTGTATGGTTCACATATAAACCCCTCCACAGGTACATCAATTCACACCTGTGAAACACGTGTGCACATGTGACACGGTATGCTAATTTCACTCCATATCTCAAAGGGCCAATATAGATATTATTTAAATTTGGCAATTCAAGCCTGATGAGTGTGTTACCTCTGTTTATTCTAATTGTAAGGCAATCAGGGGTTCCAGATGTGTCCTGAAGACTGCGGGCCTGTTATGCAATCTGCGGCCGCAGCCATGGAGACTCAAATTATCATGACAACACTAATTAACATGATGACAACCAGTTTAAATCCCCACCACAGCTGGGCTCTGGTCAACATGGTAACACATCACAGCCAAGTGTTCTTGACATCCTTTCCAGAACATTGGGCATAATGTCCCACGCAAACGCTCCGTCTTACACACCCACATGCACACCCTACTCACTGCACACCACGCACGCACTCGCACAGAGATGTACTGTATACACAGGCGAACACACACTCGCACCACAACAGACCTTAGGAGATGTATATGTATGACTGGATTTTGGAACAGCTTGAAGCCATGTCTCATCTTTTGTGACCTTCCAGCTGCAGGCCAGTAAAGAAAAAAAAGAAAAAATCAGATAAACGAAGCTCGGCACGGCAAATGTGTTTGTGTGTGTGTGACTGTGCGTATCTGTATCACAGCCGCACATGTGACCATCAGATGCATCAGTATGAGGGAATTACTCACTTTCCCCTCCCTTCAGTCCTCCTCTCAGCTTCCCTCCATCATTGAAAAATCTCTAAGACTCTGAGGTCACTTTTGGGCAGTACCATCCCTCATCACGACCTCCCTCCTCCTCCTCCTCTCTCATCTACTTCTGCTCATATATTGCATCCCTCAACCTCCCACCCCAGAGCTCCCCAACTCCACTAAAGATGTCAGACAATGGTTTCACACTGATCAAATGAGGCAGTGTGTCAGTTCCATCACAGGCCACAGGGAACAGTAGGAGCAAGTGAAAAAGTTAGTGCGTGCGTGTGTGTGTGTGTGCGAAAGAGGGTGAGGGTGTGTTGTGACGTCGAGATATTGCCTAAGAGTGCAAGGAGGGGAGGAGGAGAGGAAGTGAAGGAAGGATGTGCCGGGAGAAGGTACATCAAGCTGAATGAAAAGTGTCTATGCCACAGTAGAACTGTTTTTGGGAAAACGCAATTAACTGCCTGTCTTTCCATTGTTGTGATATTCTGTATTTTCCCTCCGAAAGAATAGCTCCTATTTCTTGTCTAGCTTTTTGCAAGGACTATCATAAAATATTTTTCGAGAAGGTCGCCAATAATCTAATTTCAAATGCTACAAATAGGGGCCTTCATGAACCTGGTAGTTATAATAGCCTATTCTTTATTATATTTCCACTGCTGATTATATGATAACCTGTACAAAAGAACCTTTTATTTTTGCATAATCAGCTCCTGCTGGACACCACTGACACTCAATTTTCCTTTGGTGGTCCTTTGTA
>JAOXYL010000090.1:14416066-14430798 GCA_028564955.1 Terapon puta
TGTTATTGTAATTAGTGTCACAAGCCATAATTTCACAACACATGTCATATGCATCTATCTATCTATCTATCTATCTACCTACCTATCTATCTATTTCTATCTTTGACAGATGAAAGGAGGAGGCAATAATCAGAGAAGTGGTGATGAAGGCAGAAAGGCAGGCGTGAAAGCAGTAAGAAGTTTGTCAGAATGAAAGTGAACTATAAGCAGTGGGAGCTGACGGCACTGTTTTTTCTCGATGGTGTTCATTTATTTATTTATTTTCCCCTCGCACGGCTCTGACAGATCTGAGACAACACTCGGGAGAGGGACGGATGCTGACAAGGATATAGTTAATACATGGCGCACGGCGAAGTCAGAAGAAAGGAACAGTTAGGCCCTCTAATCACACAGAAGTCAAAACAAAAGGCCTTTCACTCCGCAGCTCAAAAGGGAAAATGAGGGAAAACGCAGGTGGACGCAGAGACGAGGGAGGAAAAAGGAAAGCGGGAGATAAAAAGACGATTTGAGATGGATGTGATGTTTCATCCTTCAGGTGTTTGTCTTTAGCTTCAGTGTCATCTACTTCCACAGCATGGCTCCAGGCTTTGCATATTTACATATTTATTTTATTCACATAACTATTTACATAATCACCATAATGAAAAGTGCACCCACCCAATGCTTTGTGGTATATGAACCCTTGGTGAACCCAGTGTTTCTGAACAGTGTACAGATGCATGTTAACATACAATATTCTCTCTCTCTCTCTCTCTCTCTCTCTCTATTTTTGTGTCTTCTTTTTGTCCTCTCTCTGCCCCCGTGCACACCTCCCGCAGCACCAGCGTGAAAGGTGCAGGATGTATTACCGACACGAATGCGTATGTGTGTGTATATGACCCACTGTGCCCCCACTGAAAGCCCCGAACGCCATAAGGACCTCTCCATCTGATCTGCCCCATCTGCTATCAAGACAGGTAGTGTCTACACCTGGGGGAGAACTCTCTCTTTCTCCCTTTGTCTTTCTGTCTCTCCCAATCTGTCTCTCCCTCGTCTGTTTCACACGCGCACGGGGATGGCTCACGCACACGTGCTCGCACATCACCGGGCCGGGATACAGACCGCTTGTTATTGAGACATCTGCCAGAGTGTAGGCTGACTGACATCAGTCATCCAGCTGTAACCGATGATGAGGAGCAAGGTCAACGTTCGCCGTCCTGCCCTCGCGAAACCTGGAGGGCCTTTGGCTCTACTTTGCTCTAAACTCTGAGTCCAGAACAAGTCGGTGCATTCTCACTAGGCGCAGTAAGCTCTATTTTTGTGCCTCTTGTCTGGCTGAGGGATTTTTATTCCGGACCTGGAGGTTAAATGCGTGAATGTTTTCAAAAGTAGTTACGGGGTGGCTTGATTTTCCTTGGTGACATTTCTGCAGAGACATTTCAGCAGCTAACACAGTGGCAGAGTGCATGCTGACACATATGGCAGAAGCACAGCCAGGACTTAACCGTCGGTCCAAATACGCTGCAGGACTTACATAAAAGACAAACTGTGGTATAATAGATCTACAATCTCAAGAAGTGGCCTACAGTCCTTAAAATATGACAGAAAATGGCATGTGTACTGTGTAATCAAAAACAGTCAATTCAAAGCAAAGTCAAAGCAGCTTCAACAGTCACTTGTTGAGCCATAATGACACACTAAAGCATTACCACTGAGCTGTATTGTCTGACATTTGTGCATACATGAGTGACATTACTCTCTGGGAAATGTGCCTCAAAGGGCATTTCTCAGAATTAAGTCAATATGGTGTTGAAATGTCATTTATTCAACGAATTTCTTTTTGATATGAGAAAATGTACTTAAAAAGCAGTGTCACAGCTTAGATTTAAAAGAATGACTCTGCCTGTGGGGATGGCAAGTAGAGCTTTTTGATTATTAACGACAGTCTGCTGTTAGTTAGTGTGAGAGCCGAGTTTCATTCAGATATTCTACCTGCGGGGCATGATGACATTTTGCCACAATCTTATCTGTCAAAGCCAACCAAATCGCAACAGTGAAGCCTTTTATAAGTGTAGCTGTTAGCACGGGCCGGAATATACTGTTGATTTTTTTCTATGTGTATATACACTCAAGGCAAACTCAGCAGACAGTCGAAGGCAAAGAGCGGTATGCACTGTTTGCACTGAAGAATACAAGGTGGCTACGAAATGAGAGACATTGTCCTTGCTGTTAAAAGTACTCGTTAAAGTAAAATAATTGAACGAAAGTGAAAATGTCAATGTATCCCGTAAGAAAAAATGTGTTGCATCACTGGTTCACATCCCAAATGCACTGAGAGGGAAATAAGTCGAGAGCCTGAGGGACAATGAACACAGGAAGGGAGATGCATAATATACAAAAGATTAAAATTCAGAATGTCAAGGCATCCTTTTACCCGTTCAACAAGTGTCTGTACCTCCTCTCTCTCTCCCTTTCTCTCTCTCTCTCTCTCTCTCTCTCTCAATCTGCCCCCTCTCTCTCTCTTTCCATCTCTCCATCCCTCCATCTCTGCCAAGGACACCATCCCTGCTGTTGTTACCATGGAGACAAGCCCAGAAGGGCTGTGGGCGAGACATGTGAGGGACTGTGGGTGACTGCGTGTGTGTGTGTGTGTGTGCATGAGAAAGACAGGGAGAGAGAGTGCACAAGTATGTTTGTGCAAATCTTCGTCCTTGTTTGTTTTTGTCATGATTTTTCAAGTTTTCTTCATATTTATTTTCTTCATAACTGCAGCACCCGCCATATGTCTGAGTGGTCACCCACACTACTTCTGCAATGATAGAGAGCGCTCAGGGGGTATGGGCTAATACTTTTATCCGCATCGTATCATTGGCGTTAATATGAACGGCCGCATTTTGCTGGGGATGGCTAATAGAATAAAGTAAATGCAATTGGAATGGCGTGAAATCTTTTTAAGGGCGGTCTGATTCAGGCTCGTATCCTATTTGCTGCTGTCCTTGGCTTTCTGACGCACACGGTTGTGGATCGGCATCATATTGTGCTGTGAGATTTCACATGTTTATGATTTATTTCCCAACAATGTGAGCCTCCAAGGGTATGCGCCTGTGTGTGTGCGTGTGTCTGCGAGTGTGTGTGAGTGAGAGATGGGATGTGGGGTGGAGGTAATGCATGTGTTGACAGCAATAACTCACCCCATTTAGTGAATGAGAAATGAGAAGAAAGTGTCATTTTCTTGCTTCAGCCACTCTCCCCACTAAGAGATGCTAATGTCTCACTTTCACCATTCTTGTCTAAAAAGCTTAATGGCCCAACATCAAAGTCCTCTTTTTCCTGCCAGCAAATGGAGGTTTGCTGCAGTGATACATGTATTATGTGAGAGTTTATGCATAGCATATTATCAATTTGAGCAGAATGTTGGATGAGGCCTAATTCAATGACAGATTTATGGAGCTTGCTGCAATGTATCATTTATTAATTTGCATTAGATCTCCAGATTTTATTTAAGGTGCTGTGAATGCAAGCAACTTGAAACGCAAGTACCTCAGTCCATGGGGAGACACCAAAGAGGTAACTGCTATTATACCAACCAACTAAACACAATATAAAGCTGTACAGCAACACACACTCCCCCCCGTCTTTGCCTCATCAATATCACAGAAAAAGTTGCTACAGAAACAAGAACCCCCTCCTCGCCTGCGAGTTGAGTGATGTTGAGTAATGGGTGGAGGCTTAGAGCGCCTTCTCCATGTGAAATTAATTAAGTAAGGCTTCACTCACACATCAAGCTACATGTGAGGAACACACACACTCAAGACAGCAAATGGAAATATGATGAAATTCTTACAAAGCATGCAAGCTCAGCTGTCGCGCCATCATACAACAACAACATGGCATTACATGAGGCAGACTGCTGTGTACTTGCCTTCTGTCATTCATACAGAGACAACTATTCTATCAGTATCTATCTATTATATCTTACACCTATCACACATATTCAGCCGGGGCCTCGTATATGATGATTCACTGAACTTGCATGTATAAACATCTTGTACCCTGTGATACAAACCACAAGTGTCCCAGGCGATCAGCCATGCTGACTGATGTCTCCTCATTTCATAAGCTTTGGATCACCTTGTTATTTCCCTCTCATTTATTCCTATCCTCCACCCTGCAATGAATGAACTTCTCAAGGCCCCCCTGTTTACACTCTCAGCATAATAATAGGTTTTTTTCTTTTTCATTTGGGTTTTAGGTTTCAGAATTTGCTAAAGACAGCAGGAATAGTCAGGAGTGGGAACAATGGGCTAATAAGAGAGAAATAAAGACTAATATACTGTAGGTAATTACCCTCATTAAACAGCCATATATTCAGAAAGACAGGAGATCATTTTTATCACGTGCGTGTGTGTCTTTCTCTGTATGTGTATGCTTTATACTGCCTCAGCTCCAGCCCTCTGGCATTGATGGAGCATCATCATTATTACCTGGGCTGATGGTAAAGTGGCTCCTTGGCTGGACCCCGTGACAGACACCTTTTGGTGTCACATATTGTGTCTGTGTGAAAGTGTCTATGTGAGTGTGTGCATGCCGCTGAATGTATTTTGCTGTAGGAGTTTCAATAATTCTGTGGCCCCGCACTAACATGGCTTTGCTGGCAGGTCCCTTATGCAAACAAATGGTCTTGGCTGGCAGGTTCAGTGGAGGGTGACGGTTGTATCTGGTTGCATCAGGTCGAGAGAGTGATGGGCACTGCAGATTCAGGGAGAGAAATCATTTCATTTCACTCGCACTCAGACTCAACACATGCCCCAATAAAATGCACAGTGCACAGGTTTGGCCTTACACACTCTGACCAAGAGTATCTTGCTCAAGCACTTTAGTAAAACAGGCTGTGTGCACAATAAGCTCTGCAACACTGCTAACTTTTTTTTTTTGAAGGTCAATCTAACAACAGGCCAACATCTCCCTGTATCTAGGCAACATATCTGCATTGATCCTGGTCAAGTTAACATGAGGACAGATGGAATAATGGAAATAAACACAGTTATTCACACTGATATCAACAGTGACATGCCTGTCCATTAAATTGCAGATAATACATCTTTATAAGTTCTTCCTCTTCTTCTAAATCTTCAGTAGTATTCACTAATGACACTTCAATAGACAGTATGAAATACATGATGCAAAGGACTGATGTACATTCATTTATCCACCTTTAATGCATTACCTACCTTGATCATTATTCTCAAATAATTTGCTGTCACAATAGTTGTTTTGTTGTTTCAAAAATATTGATATTACTTCCATTGCTATGAAACCTTAAAGGCCAGTTGAGGAGCCTTGAAATTAATATTCTTTTTAACCTAATGACAAGACATGCTGACATTATCAAATGGGATATATAAGGGTTTCATAAGCCTAAAAGGTTTCTCAACTCACTGAAGAGCAAAAAAATCTGTCTTGTGAACTGAAAACAAAACAAAAAAGCCTCAAAGTTCGATGTGTTTTTGCACTGATATACAACTAGTTGAACAATGAACACACACAACTGTGATGTGGAGTCGACCTTCTTTCTCTGGGTTACATCAGACTACGATTCATCAGACGAGGTAATAGCTTTGTAATCCTTGCCTTGTTTTGTTACAAACTAGAATTCAGAGCGCCATACTATACACCCACACAAACACAAACATCCAAAACACACCGCACATACACAGACACTCCTGCACACGGTTTGTTCCATATTCCCCGTGAGCAACAGGTGTGACAACAGCCTGTGTGAACTCTGTGATTCTTCGTGCAGAGAGTGAGTAGGTGTTTGTGTTTTGATGATTAGTTGAGGATGAATACATGCCAACACATTAGGCCTTGTGCAGCCAAAACACACGCATGCTTTTGCCAATGTCCCAAGAGGGGTTTAGCAACTTCTCACCTACGCCCACCAACTGTAAAGTAATTGCCTGAATAACATCTATCCACTGACTCCCATTATACCAAGAGGCAGAGCCGAGCCCTTTCATGAAAATATATGTAAATAACAAGAGACAACTTGCTTTTTTGAAAATTTTATCCAACTGGTTACGAAGATAAGAGTCTTTGTCGTGCTCAGTATGAGCAGATTAGTGTCCATATCGACTGCAGAACTTTATCTTTAGTGCCCAACAACAAAGATATTTTCATAATTTCAACAGTTGGTGGCAATTTTTGGAATTGCAAAATGGTCAGCTGAGTACAGGATTAGATGGAAAATGGGCCCTAAACAAGGAGACTATCTGAGGAATAAACAAAGTTTGTCTCTGCATGAACGCACTTTTTTCTGTCTGTGATCAAAGATTATCAGTTTGTAATAGGGTTAGAGTTTTAATGTAAACACTGACACTGGTACAGTAATATATGATTAATACCAGTAGTCATTTCCTTGTGTGTTTATTTATATAATGCATCTGGTTTTGTTATGTTTTATTTGATTTCTCATGTGTTAATATGTTCCTGATGGTTTGTTCATCTTACAACATCAACAACAACATCAACATGCAAAAGATAAAGGAATAAATTTTAAAAATCATTATTGTCATTATTTACCATAATGTATGATACCATACAAAAAAAGGTGGAAATGCTCTCATCTCTTTACAAAAAAGGCTTATTTCACAGTTAGGTGGCAGTGAGTAAGGAAGATTGCCCTTGAAATAACCACATAGCGAGTCTCTGAGGTGTCCCATGTGTGGGTCAGTGGAGCTGTCCCTTCAGCACCCACAGTTCAGCACCTTGGAAAGCGTTCCTTGTAGTACCAGCAGTGCAAATGATTCCCGAGTGTTTGGGAGCTGTTGAGTTAATTTCAAATTGACTCAGCGTCACCATTTCACAAAAATAAGCTCTGTAACACAGCATGTATAATGTATGTTGCCTGCTGAGGAAAAGGAACCGACACAGACAGACCTGACAGCCCCAGGGAGTCAAATGAGTGAAGGAGAAAAGTTGATTATAAGGCTCTTAACGACTCCGCTAATTACCATTGATGCTAATTATCTGGAGCTCCAAGTTAACTGCACGAGGGTAATCAGTGTCTGGAACGAGACAGAAGTTTGAGTCAAACTATCATCTCTCAACCCTTCATGGGGCACAGTAAGACGTTATAGGCTGTGCTGTTATGTCCCAGAAATGTTAGCGTGCGTTTCGTGTTGACATCTGACACGCCCTCAAGACAGCAGTGAAAGTTTTAATTGTACGCCTGTCATAGGAGCGAAGTTACTTTGATGCTTACAAGAGAAGTCGTGGCATCTCTGTAATCTGAGATGTATACACAAAATTAATTTTCCACATTTGACCTTCATAGCAAAAGGTTAATGCGATGGTTTCTTTCCCAGTGTGCAGTGTGCAATCATACTGATCAATGCACTATTTCTCATAACACACAACAGCGCACACTCACACACACGTCCATTTAGCTTGACTTATGTGGTCGGTGACTGTTATTTTGTGCTGTAAATCCAGGTTTCTCCCGATGCCGAGATACCAGCTTAATCTTCTCCCAGGCTGCCGGCACAACAACCACTGGGGCTGATTTACTGTGGTCAGCTTCAATTACCAACCCTGAGAGCCAAAGGTATTCCTCAGGGTCCGGATGGCCATACGTTTCAAGGACAATTATTTTTAATGAGACTGCCTCCAATCCATCTGCATGTGGGTCGAGGGACGCTTGACAAATCCGTCCTTCAGAGGGCCTCCTCCTCGCTCTGATCTATGGTTCCGCTTCATTTCCCCTGCCTGTCATGCTGTGTGTACTGCAGCTATCAGTATGTTTCACCTGGCGTGACGTCTCACTAGTGGAAAGATAGGCCGTGTGACTGATATGGCGGTATGGTATTTGTAGTTCTAAACGTGAATTACTACCGCAGTTGTACGTCTCCGCCAACCAGTCAAGCTGCAGTTTACGCCTACATTCGCCAGTCATATATCAAATGGGGTAACTTTAAAGGAATTCGATTAAAAATTGTATTAAGTGTATTTTTCTGGCAAAATGGAATTCCTTGCTATATTGACTTGTATGATTCCAGTGAGTACAATCCAGTGAGAAATACACTTGACAATGACAATTACAAAAGGAGTACCATGATCAAAAACTTCATCACATGGTGCAACAAAAACAACAATCTAAATCTCAGCAACAGCTAAACCAACAAGATTAACAAACAATAAAAAACAAGATTAGCCTAGGAATTCTTGAGTTATGGCCTAACACAAGTTTTGTGTGCGACCGTAACCTTTGACCACCTTAAGTTCATCCTTAAGGTCAAGTGGACGTTTGCCAAATTAGAAGAAATTCCCTCAGACTATTCCTAAGATGCTGTGTTCACAAGTAATGCATGGACGAACCAAAAAACAACCCGGCAACATAATGCCTCCAGTCATGGCTATCACCAGCACTGTGGCCAAATTATGTCAGTCTGATATACTGTATATAATGATGAATCAGACAAGAGGGCATGTAAGAGAAGATCCAGGACATCTCAGAGAAACTATAGTAAAGAAGCACAATAGCTACATCGCTGTTCTCAGTATGAGCCCTGGAACCAGAAGGCATCTGGCATCTTATATTAATAGATCAGATTTTCTGGGAAAAGAAGGAAAATATTTTTTTGCTTAAGTAAGTGGTGTAGAAAACAAAGATAAAAGAAAAATTAATGTTGGAGAGAGACCAGATGAATGCTGGTTGTGTATATCAGCAACTGTCGGCCACCACAACTTCAAAAGGTGATAAAATTCCTGATTACACGGGAAATCCAGAGTAAAATTTGGCAACAAAGCTACAAAGCAGCTAAATAGCTGCCAGACGATTATGTGGCCTTTAATAGAGCAGCATGTAAGATTCAGGTGGATCGACTGCCAGAAATGGAATATCAAATTTATAAGAATATTTTAAGTATTGTATAATCTCCTTAGTTTAGAATGAGCCCTTCATATCTACATAGGAAGCATGTCATCTTTAACAAATGTTACACCACAATGTTTAGGCTTTAAAGAGTGTCTTTTAGCATTTACACGATGTGGGTGACTCGGTGAAATAATAAATACTGTTTGTTAAAGTTGTTAAAAAAATGCTAAAATATCATACTGTTTTTTTTTCTTATTACAGAAAGTAAAGTACAGAAAAAGTACTGTTCTGTAGCAGTACCAAGTTCCAAGAACCGGTACAGGCATCAACTCACAACTCACTAGACAGGGTGATGGGCTCAAACATCAAGTGGGAGTTTGGAGACCATACTCCTTCATGACGAAACTAGCTAGTTTAGGTGGTCCAGGCGCACGATCGGGATGCCTTCTGGCCACATTGTTTTGGAGATTTCTGGGCACGTTCAACTGGCAGGGCCCTGGCGTAGACCGAGAACATGCTGGAGGGATCGCATGTTTCATCTGGAACGGGATTCCCCCTTTAGAAGCTGGAAAGTGTATCTTGGGAAAGGGACATCTGGAACACACTCTTAAGATTGCTGCCAACATGACCCCGTCCTAGATAAAGTGAAGTGAATGGATGGATAGCTGAATCTAATCTTAAATATCAGACTCTAAATCCCATCCATGCTGTAAACTACTTGTTACTGCTCATTCTAATTGTTGCTGTTCTTGTTGCTGTATTGCATACAAGTTATCAGGTTCATTATTTGATTCATTCATTGTGGAATATTTATATACATTTTAACCATGGACAGTACAAAAAGAAATTAATAGGGGGAAAAAATTTAAGACAAAACTATTGGGATATTAAGAATGGACTTCACTAGGAATATTAACATGTGACTTCCAAAATATCTCACCAAATCATCATGGAGGCTGGAGGCAATAGATGCACACTTTCTTGTTTCTACCCATTTTAAGAAGTCAATAAGATCATCAAATAGGGTATTAAATACTGTGCCACTTTAAATAGAGACAGAAGGTGATCAATAACTGAAAACAATAACAGAGAAATGGCTAAATACTAGATTTCCATCTCTTAATACTTACTGTAGAAACCGAAGAGATCAGAGGAATGAAAACGACTACTTATAAAACACAGCGAAGAGGAATTTCAAATAACAAATGAGATGGGTCCCAGGTATTGATCGCTGATAATCTTTGGCCTTCTGTAGCTGCTGTAGTTCGAGTGAATATTTTGATATCGTGATGATTTCTTTCTTTAATTCCATGCACACCATGTGCCTTTTCTTCTCAGCACTGTCCTTCGCACTCACTTTCTTCAGACCCATGGTTTGAAAAAGTCTTGCAAAATGACTGCAAGCACAGATGCGAGCGCAACAGTGATGCTTCCATTGCGAGCTAACAGCTTAAAGTGAGTGAGTGAGACATGAAATACCGGGCGGATTTTGTAGCATTCACTGTGCCGTTTTCTGCGCCAAGTAGCGGTGGGATGTCTGAAGCTGGCTCAATTTTAGCTCTAAACTCCAAAAAAAAAAAAGAAATTGGCTAGGGGACAGCTCATATCTTGAAAAGTTCGTTACTTGGGACACTCGTAAGTTAAGATGCTCACAGAATAACAACACTGTAAAGTTGATCCTTTGTTGATTTACAGAAACACATTAATTAGACCATGTATTTCAATGCACATTTCAGTATTCATAACAAGCATTGTTCATAGAGTTCAGTGCTAGTCAATAACTGCAGCATTACATATTTTATAAAGGTGCAGCTTTAACTATGCTGGTCACCTTCCATGTCTCTGAGCTGAAGAAACAGCTTGGGTTCATTAATCTGATCTATTTTCTACACCAGACTTTGATCCTCTGCTGCTGCTGAGTGTACATCTCCAAAGGGGCTCTGACTCAAGGGGAGTATCTCCTGCCACGATTCCCAGCAGAGGTCCTGATTGCGGGGTTGTTGGAGCACCGTGGGCTCGGTGGTGTGCTGGTTGCCCAGGCCTTTCATGTCTCATAGGGAACTGGTGTCTACTGGGAAGGCTGTTTGATTTACCAGCTTGACCTTATGACTGTAGGCAGTAAATCACAGTGTGGGGTTCTCATGGTGTTTGTGCGCTCATGTGCACTAGTGTCTGGGAGGAAGAAATTAAAAGTACAAGAGAGGAGCGAGGGAGACAAAACATTGGATATGATTTGTGGCATGTGCATCCTACTCCTACTGTGTGTGTGTGTGTGTGTCTGTGTGTGTGTGTGTGTTCGTGTGGTTTGTGCTGACAACTTTCTGTCCTGGAGTCTTATCCATGTTTTATAGCTTTTGTTTTAAAGCTGCATTACTGTTCTGTCTGGTAAACCACTGAGTACCATATTCTTATCACTTTTTGTATCACTTTTTGCTGTGACTCTTGCCCCGGGCTGTTGTGTTACGTTTGTTTACTGCCTCCACCTGTGCGTCTTGTGGTAATTAGATGCATTGCATGTGTCACACCGAGTTTTGTCTCCTGTTAAACTCTGTGACCAGATAGTGATTGAGTTGTAGCACTCTTTTATCTCCGCCTGGGCCCCTGATGAAGAGTTCTCCCCGTGGGCCTGGCTCTCTGGCTTAATTCGTTGTGGTAAGAGAGCCTGTAATGTTGCTCTACACGGTAATCACTCAGAGATGCTCCACAAACACACCAACGGCACGCAGACACATAGAATTAATGGAGAATAGCGGTACTGGAAAAAAAAAATCTACTTTGCCGCCATCCAAAGAACACAGTGCACAATAGATGAAAACCTCAATCTAAATAACAAATCAGCACTGGTGTTGCCCATGGCTGTAATGGTGTCTGCCTTCTGCTGCCCTTTAAATTGCAGAGATAGATTGAATATTGGAGTGAGTGAACTTGTTTATGTGAAGCTTTTCTTTTTTTAAACCTCAAGCCATGCAGTGTGACTAACGCTGGCAAACCCGCAGACACAAGCAGAGTGTTTGATGCCTGTAGGAGGTAACAATGACTGTGAGGGCTGTAGGCAGCTGTGCCTCACGAACTATTCAACCAGCTCCATGGTTGCTGAATCTGTACTGTGACCTCCCTGAAGGTGGGTGAGCCAAGGGACCCGCAGAGTCATATAACGTAACACAAACACAAATTTTGAGTGAATGTGCCCTACAAAGTGAGTTAATGTATGTATAATGCAAGCGATACAGTATGTTATGTAAAAATGTCTCACATGCATTTTTAATACCCCAAGTCAAAAGTTGTTTTTTCCTTTTTTTCTTCCCTTTACTTAAATCTCTGCTCTGAGGCTTCCCGCCTCATAAATACATACAAAGAAACAACAAATCACATTTGCGAGAACAAACACACAACAAACATTCTTCGCTTACACACTTAAGATGTCCCCTTAATCCAAATGCCATATTTGGCAAAGCACAATGTTTTTTCAGTGAAACATTGTGCACAGTCTGCCTGTAATTGACAAGAAATACATAGGGCTTTAATTTGTCAGGAATGAAAGAATTGCTCGCTAATTGTTTTAATTAAGCATTTATCATTAGCGGGGCCAATTTTTTGCCTTTTCTTGTCCCGGCGGGTTTACTGCTCTGCTCTGCTAATACACAGCAGCTTGTTTCCCTGCTAGTGGATGAAAAATCCCTGTCCTCTGAGCATCTGTTCAGTGCAGCGGGAATGTTGTATCTCCCCAATGCCCCAGACTACTTGTCTTCACAAAACACAACTTAAGAGTGATGTGAGCAAAGCTACTGGCTCAAACCTAAACCTCCAACCCTAGTGTAGTAAATACAAAACATGCAATTGGCTGTACACAAAGTTAAAAAAGATCGCTCATCTTTATCCTTTAAATTTAACAAAACCTATTCAGGGAAAATCTGAATAAATGAGACGACAAAATGACTGCAGAAGCTTCCACACAGGTCCACTCAATAGTTGGTAGCTCTGTGAAATGCTCAAAAATGCTGCACTCATCCAGCTCAGCTGATTCTGTTTTGTGTAGAAACAGTATAAGGAAAAGATATTCCTAACCCCAACCCATCAGTGCATGTGTAAGAAAAAAAACTGAAGAGCAGCTCTTCCACAGGTGACTAAGATTGTCAATGTACAATATGATAAGAATGAGTGATTGTCAATGCACCGTTCTTCCACACACATACGGGGTCAGTGCAGAACAGATATAACTGGTAAATTAATATTTGAGTTCAGTAGCACAAAACAAGGCACTGGTTAACAGAGATGTGAAAAAAGTAAAATGGTTAACTAAGTAATTCTTTATCATGTTCTCCACATGTGGACTAGTGTATGTGTGGCACACAATAAGACAATTGTATAAGATAAGATTGTTTATTGATCCCTAGTAGGGAAATTACACTGTTACGGCAGCTCAAACACAATGAAAAAGGGTAATTAATAAATAGAGACAAATTAAAAACACAGAATCACAAAAAAAACAATATGTACAAAAAATAGTAATAAAGGAAAATAAAGGAAGTAGTATTTATATACACAACCTCACCCAGTTAGATGTGCAGAGGTGAGGTGTTATTGCACAGGTGAATATGGATTTATAGTAGATATGATTTCACAGTCCAGTCCAGTTTGTAATTTAAGTGAACACCCAGGTAGCCTAACCTGGATAAGCACGAGCAGCTGCTCCTAAGTGTAAACAACCGGAGCGTGGCTGAATGTGATGGCTGACTTGGAGTTTAGAAATCCACAAAAAGTAAAAACACCAGTGTCACCAGCTTCTCATCAAAGTGTCAATGTGAGCAGGAACAACGTGTGTAGGCTGAAAAACAGTAAAGAAAAGTTGAAAATATAAAAAAGTCTACATATACAAAGAAAGAAGTCAGCGCTACTGTAACTGGCTGCCACTCACTTGGCGCCATCTAGGATCTGAATGCTTCACCCCCATAGTGAGGGAATCGGGTGGTTACACTGTGGGAGACCATTGTGTGAATGGTTGGGTCCTTGGGAGATGTCATTGCAAATCGATACACAGTTGTTCTGTGTGAGCACCTTTGTCCTGAAATGACACATTTCTATCCTGCTTTGAGAAGTCTCTTTCAGAATTACAATGCCTCCCTCCACGATGCACAAGGTTACTAATGGTTTGACATGAATCATACATTATGGCTTTCACAGTCAGCAGATACGCACATGAAAATGATGATCCTTTTCATTCTTATCACTGCGCCTTCATACAGTACTCCACTGATTTAACATTGCATCCACATGACACCGTCAGACTCAGTTACAAAAGCCACACCAGATCTTCCTATTCTACACACTTTTCCTCAACCAACAAGCTGACCAGCTCAGTCTTACGTTTTGTTGAGGATGTGTTATGCTAGCAACAGCTTATGCTACGCTGAAAACCGATTCTCATTTCAAATTTGTAGTCTTCAGCTCCACTATACACAGATTGACTTGAGCAATTCATCAGACTTAGTGTCACTCCCGCCAGACCAACAGAAGGATCTGTACAACTTTTTTCCCCACATATACGGCAGTACTCCTCAACTGACTTTTGTGTAAACCAGTGAATTTCCTGGGAACTTGCAAAATTGTTGCATATATTCTTGTAGATACTTCTCAGATTTGTAGTCTTGTTGACAACAAAATTAATTACCTTGACTAACCCAAGCATGCTTCTGATAAGCCTTATAGCTCGCCCCAGTTTTTTTTATTATTTGCTTGTTAAACTACATCATCTGTTTGGTTGAACAAAAAAACACATACAGCATCTTCACACATCCCCAGTGCAAACGCGTACACACACACACACACTATCTGTGCCACAGCTCAGATGTGACCCACAGTCATGTGTGTCAATTATATA
>JAOXYL010000090.1:14432972-14448157 GCA_028564955.1 Terapon puta
AAAAATAAACACATAAAACAATATGTATAATAAACAGTAATAATAAGAGAAAAAGACAGAAACAGAACTAATATACAGACCCTCACCCAGTTAAATGTGCAGTGAGGTGTGATTGTGCAGGTGAATATGGATATATAGCAGATGTGATTTCACAGTATAAGTAAATGAGTGGAATTAAAAAACTATAAAGTGCATGGCTAGAATCTCAGTAATTATCAGTGTAATGATTAAACATCAGTAAACATCAGTCCTACTGTGGTATGAAAAATGTTTGTTACCATGTCAGAATTACAGTGCAGCATGAAAGAGTCTGACACCATTTGGGATGAAGGACCTGCGGAAACACTCCTTCTTACACCTCGGGTGTCTGAGTCTGAAGGAGCTGCTGATGGCCCCCACAGTCTGATGCAGAGGGAGGGAGGTGTTGTCCATGATAGTGGACACTTTGCCCAGAGCCCTCTCTCCCCCATCACCTGGAGGGAGTGCCAGAAACTGAGCTGGCTCTTTTAATCAGCCTGTTGAGCCTCTTCTTGCCCCGCTGAGAACACCCCCCTCCCCAGCAGACCACAGATGCCACCGCAGTCTCATAAAAAGTCCCCAGCAGTGGCCTGCACACACAAAGGGATCCCAGCCACCTCAGCATGTAGAGGCAACTTTTGTAGAGCAAGTCAATGTTGTCAGTCTAGTCCAGTTTGTTGCCAGCTGGTCACTGGCCCCGGTTCCAGCTTCACCCTGAGCAGTGAGGGGTGGATTCTGTTGGAAGCGCTGGAGTCAAAACAAAAAGTAATCCTCACCTCCTCTCCAGTGCCTTTGTGAGGTGAGACGTTAAGGCCACCTGTGTGAAGTGGTTGGGCTCCTTGGGGCGCAAAGTTTTGGGAAGTGGAACCACACAAGAAGTCTTCCACAGGAGAAGAACTCTTTCTAGACTCAGGTTGAAGATGCAGCAGACCACCTGACAGAACTGGTCTGCACAGTCCCCGAGGATTCTGGAGCTGATGCCATCAGGACCCGTGGATTTCCTGGCTTTGATCTTCTTAAGCTGCGTTCTCATCTGATCCACTGTAGGTGTGAAGAGATTAGGAGAGGGAGAGGGTGGAAGAGAGGGGCGGTGTGGAGATGGAGGTGGGCTGGTCTGTGCTCAGGCTGAGGGGGGTGGAGGTGGGCCCAGTGTCAAATCTGTTGAAGAACAGATTTAGCTTGTTGGCCCAGTCTCTGTCTCCAGGCTCAGGGTCCCTCCTCTCGCTATTGCCCATTTAAAGAATTTAAAGAAAGACTGAGGGCCAAAAACCAGTCTTTCCTAGTCTTAGCGTGGTAAGATTGTCACAATGTAACAGAACAGTAACCCAAAACCAGAGATACATTTGTTCAGTAAAATACACATGAATATTATTTTCATATAGAATTAGTGTCATTTCAAACACAATATAGCTTGTCACAAAAAAACACATCAGGACCACATATGTCCCTCCTGTCCCTGAAAATAATGCATTAAGAAGCGTTTTCTCCATATGAAAGAATGATGAGCGACTGTCCAATGAGATTTTGGTGGGATAAGAGGATATCAAAAAACAATCAGCCAGAAGAGGACTGTGGTAAAAACAAATGCCTCCAAAGTATACATATATGAATATACCTGTCTTATAAAACTGATCTGATTGTGAAAAAGCTGATCTGATTCTGAAACTGGTGATCAGTCACATTTTAGCCACAGCAATGTCATGGCAATAGTCATGGTAATATTACTTTGTTGGTTCCAGTCAGTAGGAACAACAAGTTAGTGAGACTGTACAGATATCCATGGTGCCCAGAGGATGATTCTTACTGCCTTCTTTTAATATCGGACACTGTATTTTCTTCATGTGTGTCACATTTGTTCAATCAAATGATCAATTTAAATGTGATTATTGAAAATCTGAAATCTGAAAAATCTGAAATATGAAAATGCATAGTTATTATCCTATTCTTTTTATTCTTATGTTATTTTAATTCTTTTCATTCATGACTGTTAACTGTAACCTTCGATTCCAATACGTTACAAAATATATTAAATAAATCTAATAAATCTAAAATCTTTAAATAAAGTATTTGTCTAGTTCCTTTTCCCACAGCCAAAGTGAAAAAGGTTCACATTTTGTACAGATAAAAGATAAATGCATCCAGTGTGTCATTTTCCAGACAAAATTGTTGACACATGTCCCCTGTGAAATGGCCTCTGAGAGTCCCCCTCTGTCAGTGTGTGCCACTGATAAGAGACTGCATGTCCTAGCTGTCAATCATTCAATCAGTTAGGAACAGGCTGATTGCGTCAGGTCATAATTTAGCTGGGAGTTCATCAACTGAAGAGATATCACATCATTTCATCACATCCTTTCATCAACCAGACAGCCTTTCAGATATAGTGCTGCTGGGGAGTTGACCCAAAACTACAGTTCCACAGAAGGCCACCTGCTGAACGCAAAT
This sequence comes from Terapon puta, assembly GCA_028564955.1. Classification (NCBI taxonomy): domain Eukaryota; kingdom Metazoa; phylum Chordata; class Actinopteri; order Centrarchiformes; family Terapontidae; genus Terapon; species Terapon puta. The sequence continues at coordinate 14,435,433 of JAOXYL010000090.1, forward strand.
GGATCAAAGTCCAGAAGCGCCGTCCAGATCGAGGATTTTTCTTTCCAATCGCACAGAAACTAATCGGGGATCAAAGGTACTACAAAACAAAGTTTTTACATCACCTTCTCAAAGTAAAAAATATATAAGATTTTCTTTTTCTTTCATCTCTTTAAAATTCTGACAAAATCAAAACATGCATTCCAACCAAGTAGTAATCTGTGATTTTGTAAGTTAAAGGTAAAAATATCTGCAACAGAAAATACGTTTTTTTACTTTCCCACACACACACACAGAGATCCTGTAAATAAAGCCTCCTTAGTGTGCACAGGCAAATTGACAAGATGCGTGTCTGTGCCCCAGCAGAGAGTGAGCTGGAGTCACTGAGCTGGATTAGCAGGTAAATATGTAAGTCATTGTTCATCTGGAGGTTAGGGAGCACTGGAGTCATGACAAGAACCGTCACCAGCTGCTATAGCGCCGCATTGAAATTCACAGAGACCGACGCAGTCATGAATATGACATGGTGGGGATGAGATGCTCATGCGTGCACAAGCGCACAACCAAACAGACTTAACACAAGAGACACACAACACGCACTTTTAAACACACACGTTCCAGTGCAAACACCCACTTGCCTCCCAGCGGTCAGGATGTAAATGCATTAGGCACTCAGTGTGTGTGATGTGAGGCAGAAGAGGAAGAGTGCCAGCTGACACAGGTGGCATATAGCAGAGATACAACTTATTACAGCCCATACAAAGCCCCCGCTGAGGAGAGCTGCTAAGACAACAAACATGAGCAGCGTGTTGGCATGGAAAAGCAAAGACAGGAGGCAGAGATGGGTATAAAGACAGGCAGAAAAAAAAGGAGGAAGGGGGGGGGCTGAACAAAGTGCACAAAGGCCAGAATGAAAGGGAGGAGAAATTCACAAAGAGATGGCCTAGTGAGAAGAAAAAGTGTGTGTATGTTTGTGAAAAGGCAAGAGAGAGGGAGTGACAACAGAAACAGTTTGGCTGGGCCTAAAGGGGCACGTTGGATTAGGACTGTCTATGGAGCCAGTTTTAAAGGCTGCCCAGCATCACTATTTATCTCACCTGCATCCACATGATGGCACAGACTCAAACACACATACACCCCCTCCCAGTCACACACACGCACGCTATGGATAGCACCCTCTGCAGCAAGCAAAAGCGTATGTATTTGTAAGAGAAAGACTTATTGTGCTCCACTGCACCTGTGGCAGGTTTCCAGCATTCAGAGGTAGATAAATGGTCTGCTCTTTTAGTTTGGCCTGCAATCTGGCCACTTGGCTGTTTATGGGAGGGGGCAGGAAAGAGAAGAGGGGAGATGGTGAGTGAGAGAAAGAGAGCGGGGAAAGAGATGAGAAGTGTGGAGGTGAGGAGTAAGCGAGGGGAGGAGGATGAATAGGGAAATGCACAGCGGATGATTTGTAACATGACTACCTTCTATTAATCTCCCCTAATGCACTCCTCCGCTGCAGAGAGGGAGGGGCGGCGTGCGGTGGGGGGGAGAAGATGACAGAAGAGGAGAAAATTAGACACGAGTCAGACACCTGATTTTACAGACAAACACGTACACGGTTTGCCTCGAGAGGGTGTACATTACACGCAGACACGATCTGAAGTCACAACCTCCCATTTAGCAAATAAGTTTAGTCTCCACAGAGAACGGCTCAGCTGGTTTTTCAGCCGTCCACTGAATGCATGTATGACAGGGGAAAAGTTCCAGGTTTAATCAACCCAGCTGTCTACAAAGGCTGCGTGATGGCATCCTCACACTTCAAGTCTGTCTTTTACCTTTCACATATTTATTCACAATAATCTTGTGTTGGTCATATCTGACACTATCATTTGGACTGCAGTGTGTAAAACCTCCAGGAAAAATGTATTAAGGTAAGAAACTGCTATTTTTCTACTCTTTCACATACATGCAATTAAAGCTTCATTGTCTGATCGTTAAGGCATAGATGCATATAGGTATAACTGTGTTAGCTGTGAAGCTATAAAGACTAAGAAATATTGACTTACAGTTGTGTGTCGGTCTTACAGAGACGGGTGGGTGGTCGAAGAAAAGCAGACTGGTGGTCTTGTCCCTCCTCATCATTGGTTGCCATCCGACCCTGTAAAACCTGAACTTGTTAACATCTTCACCAGAGGACACACACACACACACACACACACAGCTGGCCAGGTCATTAAAGGGTCTAACTTGACCTTAAATCTAGCATTAACCTTATAATCATCCATGGTTCAACTTTACCTACTTTTCATAAAAGCTAGCTTTTAGAAAAATACTTCCAGCTAATTGTACCAATGCAGTTAATTAGCAACATGAAGCTAAACTGCATTGTTTCTTCCAATAGCCTAGTACCTAATAACTATATATTTTCAGTAACCGTGCGGACACACAAACACTTACGTTAATTCAGTAGTTATGTAGGGAAAGATGAGTATTGGTGTCTCAACATGCAGACGATAATTTTCCTTAAATTTAACACTTTGATTTTCCATTTCTACGATCTAAACGTGTGTCCCGCCCAGTCGGATTTTATTTCCTCACCTTCAGCCAATCACAAGAGGCATCAATGACTGACTGCTGAAAATGACCAATGAAAACGAACTAAAGGTGTTTTCTGTGTTCTTGGTTTAGTTTCCAGCTTCCAGGTTTGTGCAGCCCACTTAATATGCACAGTACCATTAATCAATTCAAAACAAAATTAGTTTTCTGATTTTACAAAGATATTATTGAAGATATACAATGCAATGGTTGTAGTCGGCCAATGGAAGTCTGACTAGTGGCACCAAATCCTGTAACAACAGCAGAGCATAATGGACTGCCCTGTTAAGAGTGATTATAAAAGAGTGTTGGTGAGTGTTATTGGTATGGACAAAACTAACTTACACTGACATTAGTACCTCAGCAAGTGCCCAGTGCTGCCACACTTAGTTTTTCTAAATGGGAGCTTTTTCTCTTCTCAGAAAATAAACAGCCTTTAAACTAACCTTTATTAACTTATATATATTTTTATTACTGTCAGCAAAACACTTAAAATAACTAAAGCCAACAAGTCATTGATTCAGACCAGAAACTAATGTTAAAATGACAGTAAGCTACACTGTTGCTCTGAGTCACTTCATTATGTTTGGGGAATCTACTGAGACTTTTTGATGTTTATAGTATTTAATTGTGACCTGTTTTAAAGATTTGCACCTGCAGCAAGAACCAAGAGCTTGGGGCTGAGAGACGCAGAAAGAGTATGGAAATCCAAAAGCAAGAATGAAAGTACGATACAAACCCATCGCTGGCTTTGCTGAACTCATCAGAAAAATCTGACAGTAACAAAAATCTTAAATATTGCCAGCTTCATATTAAGGGGGGATAAATGATGATGAGAAAATTCTGTGTTGCTTCCTCTTGATCCATTAAATTACAGTCTAGCATGACTGTAGAAAACCACAGCCTTCACTTTGCCCCTTTTTTTTTTATCAGCTTTTGATCTTCAGCGCCTCTCTGTGTAAGGCAGCCCTTAATGTGCTCATGAAACTCTAACTGACAAGCCTGCCAACAAGCCTGTAAGAGCAAAACACTGCACTGAAGACGAAATTATTCACTTATTATAAATAGATCCAACATCTGTGAAGTTACACGTAGACAGCCTCGCTAAGGGGCAAATAATCAGCCATCTTCAGTCTGGATAAAGCTGCATCTTGTAGCTGCTTCGCTGTACCTAAATGTTACATTGATGACGGGAGGTTGGGGGATTGTGGGGTTGTGTACGTCAAAGCTGTGATGGCGCTCCAAACGGCATTTCCCTGGAGACTTTCCAGGCCAGATACACATTGCTGATTAAGACACTGATCCTAGTATTGATGCGGCTATAAAATACGAGATACTTCACCACGTATCGATCCAGGTCTTAACCCAACACAAGACACTCACACTCACACACACTCACACACAAACACAATAATATGTAGGCTACACTTTTCCAGCATATACTAAATGTGCACGTACGTATGTACACGTACAGACACACACACCAAAAACAGAAAAATAAAGGGACATTCAAGATTACCTGAGCAAACCGTGCACATGCCATCACACACACACAACCGATAGATCGACCTGAGCCGTACCCAGCGTGGGTCTCCAGCTGTAGATCGATGACAGACGAGGCTGGAAGTGACAGTTGTGAGTGAGTGGCCTGAAGACAAGCAGCATTATGGAGGGATTTCCTGTCACAAGGTATAGCCCTTACTGTCCATGTACTTATCATGCGAGAGCCCCGACTTGCAAGCTGGTACTCCTGTGTGAGTGGGAATATTTCCACACCGGAAGCTCGCGCATGCCTGAAAGCGAGCACGTCTGTGATTATTTCGTAATTCAGTTGAAGTGCAGGTCGAGTGGTGGGCAGCGTGTATGTGTGCTTAAAGAAATGATGGCAATGTTCAGGATTTAATCATGGCTGTGAGGTCTCTGACTGACTGTTCTTCCATTCCCTCTTCCTTTCATCCTCTGATTCCGTAATTAGTTGATTGACCTCTGCTGTCAGGGCCTAATTAGACATGGTAATTAAGGATTAGATGGGTCAGGAGGGAAGTACGTGTGTGTGTGTGTATCCTAGGGTTGGAGGGGAGGGTGGGGGTTAGCATGTGCGCGTGAAGTGGGCTGATAAGGGATGTGAAGGTCGATATGTTGCTTTTAGTTTTAGGGGACAGGGAATTGTCCACTCTCCTTGGCAAGCAGACAAGCCTTGTTTGCAAGATCAATGCAAGATGGGTGCCAGATGAATGTAAAAAAATGTTAATTAAAAAGTATCACTGTACTAAACCTACTCTACTGACATCAGTGAGCTGACTAATGCAATACAGTAAAGAAGTGCACTGTGTTTCGGGGGTGGTAACTGTTTGGGAAGTGCTCAGCTGGCAAAATAAGTGAGGAAGGGATGATAGGAAATGTTACTAAACCCTTTATGCCTGTCACCAGCACATTCTGCGACAAGTAAATCGAAAAGGACCGTGTATGTGACTGCTAAACGCTGTTGAATTATAGCTTGAAAGCAGCACTTAGCTATACACTTGTACTATTCAAATCAAATTAATTAAACTACATTTTACACTAAAGAAGCAGGTCACAAAGACATTGTGGGGAAAAACAGCGAGCACAATAGACTGGCAGAGCAATTCAAGTGACAGCAATTACAAAACGACAATAGAATCCGCAGAAAAGAGCTGCATTATACAAAATGGAAAATGAGGAGGTAATAAGAATAGCATTGCCTAAACAAAACACCTGACAATAGTGCAGCATACGACAGTTTAAAGTAAATCTATAGACTCACACGGTGTTGAATTATGTATTTTTGCCAAATTAAATAAGGTGTAGCTATTCCATTTAGCACGAAGGAATCAAAGGCTGGGACTAGGAGACAAACAGGACTCTAGAGGAAATTCTGGCAGTGACACTAAGGCTGTCACACCGGGCGCAGACAGTTTTGCAGCTTATAGAGTGCAAAGAGGGAGTATGTTGGCACCAGATAGGGTGCAGTGACAGGCAACCCCAGAACCTCGCTCAGAGGGGGCGCCCATCATTCACTGCTGCCCTGTGGGGGGTTGATACACTTTCTACTCCACTCCCTCTCTCTCTCTCTCTCTCTCTCTCTCTCTCTCTCTCTCTCTCTCTCTCTGTCTCTCTCACTCTAAAAAAATAAATGACAAACACAGATATAAAGAAAGAGATAGGGGAGGGGTGGGTGATGTGTGTAGCATGAAACACATTATTGATCAAAGTGATTGAGATGTATGAAGGGGAAGGAGGCCATGGGTGAGGGGAGAGAAGCAAGATGGAGACAAAGAACCAAGAAATGAATTCAAGAGATGAACTAGTACAGGTGCTTTGTGGCACAGACATGGGGGAAAAATCCTTGAGCAAATTGAGTATGAGGTGGAATAGGCTGTGAACATAGAAAGAGGCAGGTAGAGGGATGGCGGGTGGTTAACATGGTGGTAAACCGCTCCACCTCTCAGTGCTCTGAGCAGAGCTACTCACCACAACCGAGTTACTCTCATATAAGCCTCGGTGCAGTCTCAAGCTGCAGGGAGCACAAAGTTGTAAGTACAAGCACTTAGTGTGAACCATGAAATACCAAGGAGCAGCTCCTCCAGTGAAACAGAGCAGAGATGCCGATATGGAGATGCGGCTTTAGTGTTTTTGGAGTGAGGTGAGAATGGGATGACCTAGTTAGAAAAGAGTGGCAGATAAAAACAGAGTGATGCAGAATTGAGGACAGAGGCAAACAAACTAGAGTGATGGGTACAGAAACAATGTTCTGTAGTCCTTGCATCTGTCAAGAGCTGCATGCCGTATTATCACAGACATAAAACATGGAGAACACAGAGTCAGAGTCTGCAGCCACACTGTGCTTTGAGCTAAGAAAACATAGCATGTAATAATATTTTCCATTTTTAACATCTCGGTTTAGTGTTTAAGCATGGTAATATTTGTCGAATAGCAGCAGAGTAAATATAAAATAAAACTGATACTCATGGGAATTTTGACTTCTTGGTGGCGCTGAATGAATAGTTAAGGGATCAAGAAAGTTATTACAGTTCATCCTAGGGGACACATGGACATTTTTATGAAACTCCATGCCAGCAGGAGAGGTCCAGACATTTAAATCTTAATCACAAATTCCACCCTGCTGGTGGTGTCAGAAGAAAGGTAAGGGGGCCACTGATGCTGCTAGGATTCATCATTTTTGGATGAATGTCTGTAGAAAGTTTTGTGTCAGCCCATCAAGTATGTGCCAAGATAATTCACTGAATAAAGAAAGAGTTGGATACCTCTATCAAAGCTCATGCCAATCCATCCAGCGCTTCAGTCACTTATTTCAATGTGAACCCAAAGTGGGCCAATCGCAAAATTGACATTTCTGTCCCAGGACGGTGGTTCATCTTATATTTCTCATATTTTGATCAGACATTTATGCATCCAGAGCAGTAAATGTTATTTTCAAATGAACAGAGCACCATGTCTTATGTAACAGAGTGAGCCTGTTGCTTTTTGAAAGTATTATATTTGTTGCCTTAATGCGGTTAGTTTAGCAAGTCTCTACATGGATGTGGAAGAGCAGTGAATAACCGAGTTCCAAGATAGTGACTCATGCTTTCAAATTAAAATTGCTCACCACTTTCATACGCTGAAGAAAGTTGTTCAGGCTTCCAGCTTCCACCCATGGGTGTTATCTGGTTGAGATCGCAGATTGTCCCACACTAAAGCCATGAGAGGAAATATGGCCCGATTTTATTAGACTGAGATTCTCTGTATTCTTGCCTGCATTTCCGTTATGGCCAGTCACAATTCCAATGTTCCTCTGATTTTATTTCAAATGTTTCTCTGTGTCTCTAAATCCTAATGAAACAAAATCCCCTCTAGGAGTTTTGCAGTTCTGAGCAATGCAGTGTACATGAAGTGAGGCTCCACAGTTTGTCTGTTGCATACACAAAAAGAGTAAATTGAGTTTTCACCTCACAGTTAAACTTGAAGTAGAGCAATTTCAAGAAAGGTGAGGAAGGGAAACATGTCATGAAGAGTGGGGAGAAAAGAATACGAACTTTTGTTGAGACAAGACAGATGAAGACAGAGTGTGTCCTTGTGTTTGCGACAGTATGTGACTGGTTTTCTTTTTGTGACAGCTCTGTCATCCTTGGCCTTCCTGACTCTAAAAGACAACCTAACTCAAGAGACCCGGGTTGATAGCATGCCGTATTGCACAGAGCAGTCAGGCCTGTCTCTAAAATGGGCATATTTGATTCCGCTGTGAATTTTTTTGAGACTAGCTGCCATAAAAAGTCCCCTGACCTTTTTATTTTTTTTTTTAAAACATATTTGTCAATTCATCTATTTCAACCAAAAACAAGCGTTCCGTTAGCTGGACTGAACTCATACATGTGAAATACAGACAATAAAATTCAGCGTGAGAGTGGCACACCCCCTGACACTGTACGCACTGTTCTTCTGTTCTATCTTAGGAGATAAGCGCCGGAGCCCCTTTGTTTGCGGGTACACAGAGGATCCTAATGCATGCAAATAAGAGAGCTGTGTGAGCATGGGTTCACCGAGGGAGAAGAAAAACAATATTTTAACACACACACACACACAAACACGTGTGCAGAAAAAGGCACTCACATCCATGCAGCATGAGGGAGGCTTATTGTGGAGAAGAGAATAGTAATGAGGCAAAGCTTTGTAATATTCTAAACTTGGCTGCGGGTCTCCCGGCGCAGGTAAGTGCTCACATCGCACCCTCTTTCCCCTGCGTTCCCTGCTGTGCATTGATGAGTGGAGCTGTCTTATGCTAGATATTTCCCCCTTAAGGCTGCTTCCGTTTGGGGTGTCGGGAATAATGTTACACACTCCATTATTTTTATAGGCCTTAGGCATCTCACTCAGATCCATTCATGAATATATTGACTTTCATTTCGCTGCATGACTGAGGCTTGTTTGCCTTGCTGCCGGTAGACTGCTCGGACAATCAGACTGTAAAGGATGAGTAAAGAAAAAATCTGTACCACTTACAAACACACTTTCCCAGCAATGCAGCTGCAGACCCCTGCAGGATATTTGAAACATTAGAGTCTCTCTCTCTCTCTCTCTCTGTCTCTCTCTCTCTCTGTGTGTGTGTGTGTGTGTCTTTCCCTCTCTCTGTAAAGAAATGTAGATTGATGCTCCACAAATGATTAGATTAAGTTTCAGTTTGTCAGCAAACATTGCCTGGTTCTGCTTTGTATAACCATAGAAACACCAGAAAGGAGAGAAGGGGGATGCTGTGCGTTTTCAATTAAATCAATTTAAGTATTTAAGTTATAAATCATATAATAAATATTTGTCAGTGTGCAGTGAAAGTTGATATGGTTGCTGGACACATCATTATTATATCTTGAATATTGACTGTGGGCAGATGATAATCAACCTCCGTACCCATTTGTCTATGTGTTTCTTTCGCTCTGCTTGCTCCCCTTCTGTCTCCTGCAACGTTACATCATTACCGCATCTCTGCTTGGTTTGTGTGTGTGATATATGAAGTGTGGAGGCAGAAGGAGGAAGAGTCAATGTGAATTGCCACTCAGCTCGCACTCTGCACGGATTCTTCCAACCACACCACGAAAATGCCAGAGAGAAAAAGACAGATCACCCACACACCCACAGCACTCTTCCACTTTGTGCTGCTTGTCTGGTTCTGGATTGTCGAGCGTCCTCCTCCCCAGCCACATCTTCCTGCTCCTCCAGGGGAATCCCGAGGTATTCCCACGCCAGATGGCATATGTAATCCCACCAGCATGTTCTGGGGCTGTATGCCCTGAGCACTTCCACGCAAAGGTACATGGGTGTCATCCTGGTTTTGTATGAACTACATCTATTTTATGCAAAAGGACAGAATTTTAATATCCAGCTCATTTCTCTGTACAAGCTCATTGTTCCTAAGGGTGGTGAAAGGAAACTTATCTCAGCAGCTTATGCTGTCCATGTGATGATGGAGGTCACTAAAAATGTGTATGTACAGTTCATATTTTTATCCTTCTGAACAGTCTCCTTACATTGTGTCCCAGCTGGAGCCCTCTAGCCACTGTGACCCTACCCAGGTAGTCTAATTACAGCCTGTGACAACCTACTTGAAGTATACAGAAAATGAAAGCCGGAGAACATTTCATTCCTACAAGCTCTGTTACACATTGTGTGCTTTTGTGCTCCCAGATGCATATGTGCGTTTTGGTTTTGTTGATGTGCACCAGCAACATGCTTTTGCGTGTGTTTGTGCATGCTGCTGTGTCTGTTATTCATTAATGCCCATTCTTTTAATTATGGGGATGTTAACAACCACAGTGCCCCTGCTGGTGAGTGGCTTGTCCCTGGACACTCGTTTCCTTATGGGGAGCCAAACTCAAATATGTCCTCTCTCGCGCACTGTGACACTGTCATCATTAGTCACATTTATTCAATGTGACACCGAAACCTCTGTTACATCAACTACTGCAGCCCTTATACCCTTGGGTAATGAGTAATTCTGCTAATGATGAGTGGAAGACACAGACACTGTTAAGTTAATGTGTCTGAAAATGACACCTTGAATGCAAACGAAGCAACTAAGAGGTAGAGGTGCTCCTGTTGTTGCCAGATATCGGTAGAATAATATGTAAACATTCAATTAGGTTGTAACTCCTGCACATTTATCATGTTAGCTCATTTTTTCAACACTATGATGAATGGAAATTTATATACATTTAAAAAAAGGAAATAAAAAATGGATAGTGATTCACAAATGTACTTGCACTATGTACGCTTAACATGTCTGAAGTTAGTTAGTGAGCTTTCTAACAGCTCCTTATAATTTTGCTTGTAATCGCTTAGCTTGAAAGTGATAGAAACCAAATGCATTCTTCCTTGTTTAGTAGTGTCCCTGCATACCAGCAGATAAGCGTGTTTAATGTGTTATCCATTTCTCGCTGGTTTTCTAGATTCCAGTGATAACAGAGTGTAGGCATGAGCTCTGAGGCCACCTAACAGATATGTTCACCCGACACACCTGCATCAGTCCCATGACTTCCTCTCACCTGGTCAGGGATAGAAAACCTTCTGAGGAAGATGGGCTTTAAATATTTTACCGAACACCCAAATTATCTTCAGCGAATGAGAGCACGAGAAACAAAGATTCTGATGCCTACCTGGCTGACTGATTACTTTAATTAATGAAAGCTGAAGACATCTTTTAGCTCAAATCCAATACTGTTATAGGACACATAAATAAAGAAAATATCAATGAAAACTCATTAAAAAGAGGAAATTGCTACTTAGTATATCTTGATTCACTCAAAGGTGTATTTTCATTTTTTCCGTGCTAGTTCCTGTTCTTTCTCTGCAATCCACTTGTCGGCATTTTCGGTTTTAATGGCTAACTTAGAAGATAGATAGAAACATGGTAATGTTTGTGATTTAAACTGATTTTATAGCAACACTAACACTTTGATACTGTTCTGGGGGCAAATAAAAAGGAGACAAATGTGTAGGATCAGAGCCAGTTCCCACACTATGGTAGGCTCATTTTCTTGATTGACATGATCTCATTTGAACGTCTCTGCAGTCTCGTGAAATTTGGGGTATGATCTCTAGTGAGACGATGACTCCCCACCAGCTTTAGGGCTGCTGTTCTCAGGGTGCCTGCAGAAGCAAAGCGGAGTGCAAGTGTGAGGACTGCCCCGTGTGATCGTCCTCCTAGGAGAAGGTCGGCTGAAAAGAGAATTCACTTAATGGGAGTCTGTAACTGCAATAATGAGAATCCCACTTTTAACTGAATCCCATTAATACTTAAGAACATTTCAAATTGCTAACACACCGAGTGCCTTTCAGAACCGTACTCTTCAAAAATATAGAGCATAGAGAAATCAGTTTTATCACACCTAATTCCCACAACTGCTGTCTTGAAGTTGCTCGAATTTGCGACAGCTAATACATACAAGGCCAGTGGTCTCAAGCCAGACATACAAACTGCACCGCATACTGTACGCTCATCCTGTTAGAGCAGCGTGAAAGGCTGCGATTATGCTGCAATTTGAAGTGAAATGTGACTAATTGATGTGACTCACAGGTCTCATGTAACAGGTATGGGGGAGGGAGTAATGGTAGGTATCGGGTGGGTGTGCAGCACTCGCAGGTAATGAAAGGACGACGCACAAGGCACAGGTGACAGGAAGAACAACCTGAGATCCCCCTGTGACCAAGCTGCTGCTGGCACTTTGTAGTAAATGCAAGAGACACAGACACACACATACAATTTGGTAACAGAGAGAGGTTGTTAGGAAGATGCACCCTGCTCTCATACGTGGTGTTAACAGTGCTCAGGGGGACTGGCATTAGGGGATCATGATGGTGACCAGGCCTTTGATATAGTTTTATCTGATCAGCTGTGATGATGCTGATCCTGTTAGTGTAGAGTTTGGTCCTGAACCAATAACTCTTGTCTGCTCTAATGTTAAAATGTGCACTGGTGTAACAACACAAACACAGTTAACAAATGCAAAAAAAAAACCTCACAACCTTCTTGTTTAAACTTTTGTATTGCTTTGTGTAGCTTCGGCGATGCGCAAATGCCTTCAAAGTCTGTTAGATCATATTGAAAATCATTGCTTCTTTTATACCCCACATTATATAAAAACAAATTATCTTCCCATTAACGGGATTCACCTTGAGACCGGACCGGGAAGAGTTGATGTGTGCGACGTGTAATGTAATACAGCCTGCTTCCTTACTGCAGCGCCTCGTATTCAGAGCAGCTGCCTCCTGAGAATAACAGGCAAACGGAGCATGAAGGGAAGGCGAGGTCTGGACCAGGGGAAGATAGCATGACTGTCTGACAGGATGTGCTTAGTTACACACTCCCTGTTCCTACCAGGGCCCAGACAGCCCACCAAGGCCACACATGGGAGAAGAGAGGAGGGAGGAGGCTACTGGGCATGTGAGTGTGTGTGTGTGCATGCGTGCGTCTGACGCAGGAGGAGATATATCGTCCCGTTCTTTTGCCTGGAGAGACTCTGGGACGCATCCAAGATGCCAACAGCAGTGACAGTATCATCAACAAAATGTAGCAGTGGCACACACACACACACGCACGCACACACGCACACACACACATGCACGCACGCACGCGCACACACACACACACACACACA
>JAOXYL010000090.1:14494623-14509665 GCA_028564955.1 Terapon puta
TGTGTGTACAATTTACATCAGGAATCATTGTAAATAGAATTCTTATATCCCAGCCTCCCCAAACACTGCTAAAGATACATTAAATAAACAAGAATAGAGAACAAAACAAAACAAAGAAATGAAAATATAATCATAAATATAATGTTATACAGATAAAATATAAACTATAAATGTTAAAAAAAAAGCATATTAGTACAACTAACAGATATATGTATGAAATATGTTCTACCCATAAAGTGCTAATTTGTGATTTTTTTTCAGTCTGTAACTAGCTAACATTAAGTTGACCTGCCATCCTGCAGGAGCAGTAGTCCCATCATCAGCAGCAGCACCATTATGTGCTGAAGCAAAACAAGTTCAAGCATGAAAGGTAATTGTTGACCACTGACCAATCATTTGACCAAAAACATGTTAACTCGAGCCCCTGTCTCCTCCTAGCACCTGAGCTATCACTATGACAACTGGGCACTCTCTCTATGAGCTGAGGAAGTCCATGAGATTTGGCTGAACTTATTTCAAGCTTTGTTTTTCTTGATTCTCACGTGGCAGTCTGCCTCTGTGTTTCTTGGTTTGAGAAATAACTTGAAACGAATTGATTCCTATTGACAACTAGTTGAACTAATGTCTTAACAGTGGTTGATTTTTGTCAGTGGGGGTTTTAAAACTCAGTTATAGATTGAAATGACTTGATTTAGCAGCAACAGTTTAGTTTGAGATGAAAGTATTTCTGCCTTTACAATGCCCCAAAATTTGAAAAGTAGACAATCTCCTCTACATAGACTCTCACGACTTCTGCTCGCGAGTTCACTGTGTGGCTACTTGTAATTCATTTGGAAAAATATTGTTATTTTTGTTAAACTAATTTTACCTCCATGTTCTGTTGAGAGGCCATGTGTCATATGTAGTTTAAATGTTCCATTTGATGTGATGTGATTGATTTTCTGTTAGCATGTGTTCAACATGGCACAATCACCACAGTGAAAACATGCCAGTATAAAGTGTAAAGCCCCACATTCAAACTTTTACCTTAACAAAAAAGTTAATAAAAGCAGTAGGGAATATATTTTCATTTTTGGTTTCATAGTTAAAGTCAGAATGGCCACTGTCATTACATCACTGTGTAAGCACCATTATATTTGGTAATGCAATGTAGCTGTGGAGCTAATTTTCATATTGTTAAGTGGATACATTTTGCATATAACATCTGAATCCTACTAAATAACCCAAGCTATTTTAAAAAAAATCTATAGTTAAAACTGTATGAAGTATAGTCGAGTGAAAGTATTTAGTTTCTTTTCACTTTCTGGACCTTCCTAAAATAATTTCACCAATGTAATGTACTTCCACAGATAGGTGACCAATGTACTAATTGTTTGAATTAGTTTGTTTGTTTCCTAGAAAAATGCATCATATGCATCATAGTTTGTTCAGAAAACTAATCTACTATCAGCAGCTCAGTAAGCACTGTCACCTCAGTGCAAAAGGACACACGTATGACTCAATGCTTTCAGCGTGCCATGAGCTTTATTTTCCCAATGTCAACAAGAGTTTCCACCCTTCACATTATATCCAGTAACATGTAAGTGTATTTGTGACTGTGGCTGAGATTTTGCCTGCGTGTGTATTAACCCCTTGACCCTTAAAATGGACAAACATGTAAAGAAAATGTTTACAAGCTAAAAGGTGGATAAAAAGAAAGAGCAGTTTCTAAATAAGGGGAGACTCAATCTATCACATATAACTTTATTTTATCCACACCCTTTATCCCAACCAGGGCCATGGCTTGTTTTTATCCTCTTTGCTTGTGCAGCTTTGTTTCTGTGTCTTGTCCTGACTGTCCACATTCCCAGCTGGACCCCAGTCCCTGCTGACTTTGTCTTACTGGAGGATGACTTGTCTAAACAGAAACTAGTTGCCCAATGAATTAGGATAGCAAATGTGAGGCGGCAATAATTTGGCCATGTCCCTCACTGAGCTCATGTGTTTGGCCTGTCATTGTTCCTTTCCTGTCCCTTTAGTTACGGCTGGGTTGGTGCTTTCCTGTGTCCTCATCAGACAGCGGGTTAACCACACCCCTGGGAAAGCTCTTATCTTCACCATCGACCGACTGTCTAAATGATCTGTCTTTTAGTGTTTATGTGAATCGGAATCTTGCTGTTGCTTGTTTTTCTTATCTTGCAAGCTGAGGCTTGTGCAGAGGTGATATTAAATTTAGGAGACAACTGGTAAACTTCATCCTTACTCCTGGCTGTGGTATTTGCTGTCACAGCCAACATTATTCTTGGCATGCTGAACCAACCTTTACATCTCTGTGTTTAGTGCTAAATATGTGTTTGGCAGACCTGTTCAGGATGCAGTTTGTATCTGGCAGAATGGTTGCACCACAGTATTCCTGGCTTGAAAAATCTGGTACTTTGCCAATTCAACAATGGCCAGTGGAGTGGAGTTTAACATTGGACCTTTCAGCTCCTTACATCAACCAAAGGTATCATAAAAGTGTGACTGTGCTTTAAACAGTCTGACACTAAATGCATCCAAAGGTATGTGGATCAGTGTCTATTTTGGAACCATGCTTGGGAATTGAATTAGGCCACGAGGCTACTGGACTTTCCCTATTGGATAAAATCAGCACACGTGAACAGGTCTGACAAACACCAGTTAGAAGAAAATGACATGGGACCGTCACAGAGAGCTCATTGCCGTCAGAGGCTCTTGACAGGGCAGTAAGGTCATGAGTGGTGATTACATACATTAAGGTTAAGAATTCTTTGTTTCAGAAATGTGCATCCATTGGGTTCAGATGTGCTGTTTCTACATACATACATGGGCAACCATCGTCATGCATTATGAATGTTTGCTATTCAAAGAGGATTTTCTGCTTCATCTGCTGTTCGTGACATATTTCAAACTGAGCTGTTCATGTGATGGCTGCTTTAAAAGAAAGGGTAGAGCATCAGTTGTAAATTACGGTCAATGGCATGTATTGATCTGTAGCACGTGTTATTTCATTGCAGTGCACTGCCTGCCTGTTTGTTGATGGCCATGTTTGGATCCCTTTGACATATTTATGACATTTCCTTTTTCTCTGTCCTTTCCCTTTAATCCTGTCCTTACATCTCCTCTCTTCTCCTCTACACTCACACCAAGATGCACACACTGTGCATCGCACAGACTTGAGAGATGTGTGTGAGAGTATGTGGGGAACAGAAACAGCAGTAATGCTCCCGTGCAGTAGAGATCGCACTGAGTGTGGTGTGGATGATGCCTCACTCTGAGGGGAGAGGGATCGTGCAAACAGCCCAACTCACTGTCACATCAGCGCAGTGGCGGCAGAGTGTGGGACAGCGGGGGTTATCTCGAGGAGGTGGGGTCTGTCCCATGTGTCGACTATCTGATGGAGAGAAGAGGGGCACAGCACAGCGAGTATGAAAGGACACAGAGTGCTGCACAGAGAGAGACCGCAGGCATGCAGCGACACAGAGCAGCATATATGTTTAAAGAGGCTGCAGCAGAGTGGGCTACGGATGAGGTAGGAAATCTGAAATGGGGAGGCAGTTGTGCACTTAATGTCTTTTCATGTGCTGCTATATTGAATGAATCTTTGCACTTTAATGTTTGTACCGTGTGTGTGCCATGGGATCTAATAGGAGAAAGGCTATAGGGTTTTCATAAACCTCATTGGAATGCTTTTCATATACAGTATTTAGTACTCACCCCACGTGCAAAGATTCAAGCTATTTACTGCGGATATTCCAGCAATACAGCAGTTGCACTGATTCTGTGTTTTGTGTGATTTTTTTCCCCTCCAGCTGTGTTAGCCATGAGATCCCCAGACACCTGAGATTAGTGATCCCCCAAACATGTGATTGGACAATATCCCTCAAAACCTACAGTATGTGACTTTGCAATGGAGTTTGCCATGCTCTCTCTATGGAATCTATGTCTTCTTCTCCCTCTCTTCTTGCCTCCCTCACTTCATCTCATAGCTTTTACTGGAGAAGATGTCACGGAAATACAGCTACCAGACACTGACATGGCAGTGCACCGTCTCACACAGCCCTCACAGAGACCTCATGGGTCTGGTTTAGCACCAGGGAATGCCATGCTTGGCACTAAGACTGTTGACGTCCTGGGTCTGCCTTTGAGTTGGCCCTCATCGTCATCTGACGAATCGGACAGACAAGGTGTTATTGGTGAATACGCTGATTTACAAGAGGGCACAGAAACATCTCTTTTTTATGATGAGAAGATATCCAGGCCCACAGATGGTGCTACGGAAGTTGTTAGCTCCAAGGAGAGTACACAGCCAATTAGGCCTTCTACAGGAGGGGTGCCACCTCAACCTACCCAGGAGCAAGCAGTAGAGAATCAGCCAGCTGAGACCACTGCTGGATCTTTATCGAATTCTACACAGCCAACTTCCCCAGTCCCACAAAATGAGACTGCTGATGGCCAGTTAACCTTTTCTCTGTCTGGCTCACCTCGATCAGAGCAGGACTCCATTTCACCGCTGTCTACTGGACCTGGGCCCGGCCCTGAACACTCCACTTCACCCCCAAGCCCGTCTATTATCACACAAGGAAAGACAGTGGAGGGAGCTGTCTCAGTGAAAGGCACCAGAGATGAATTGATGGACATTACATCTCATGTTTTACACAGAGGAACTGTCAGCACGAAGGCAGATAAAGGTGAGAGTCCTCCCTCAAATGAAATTTAATACTTTTGAAGCATCAATCATTCCCTAAACCTGCTACCAATCACACTTAACACTTGTCACATTTACTATTATGAATTGCACAATTTCCTTTAACAAAATACCTTAAAAGAGATGTATTAAACTTAAAGTGTATGTGTGACTGCAGTGTTTGTGATATGTATTCTGCTGACAGACACACTCATTTTACATTCACTGAAGGGTTTGCATCACTTTACTCCCTCAAGATTTCACTCTCCTCAAAAATCTCTCCCTAACTCTTCCTTAACCCACACCCTGATCTTGCTCTCTCAATCCGTTTGTCACAGATTTTCCCAGTCATTTCTGTACTTTGCATCCTCTTGTGGTGAGGGTCCATTATCCACATCCAAAGGATAATGTGCTGCACACCAGGATATACAATATTTGCTGTAAACACACCCACACACACACAAATACACAGGATGACACTTACTTGTCAAAGTAAATGATGTGTTGTGTCCACAAGCATCGGGGGGAGGAAAGCTTTGACAGATCTGTGTGAGAAATTTCCCCTTCTCAAGCTGACTCTGCAGGCAAAATGCTCATCCAAGAATCTGTTTGTTGGGGTAATTGATTATAATATCACAAAATGTAATGGTACTTGTCACAAGAGGATGTGCAGGTTTTTTTTTTAGATTTTATAGCAAACAATGTGGGAAAATAGTTGTTTAAAAGGTCTCTCACTGCTTGTTTGCTGCTTCTGCATTGCCACAATCACTTCACTACTAATGGAGGACCAGAAATAGGACACGTTCCATTTAAAACCAGTAGGGTCCCTCATTATTGTGGCTCCACATAGCTTACTCTAAATTTTATTTCACCACAGACTGAGATGCTTACATTATTTATTGGTTACACAATCAAAGTCAGATGTGAAATATCTCTATGCTTTCTTGCTGAGAGGACGCAACATGGATGATAGTGTTACACCTTTTGACCATGCTTAATAATAGCCACACAAAATGAGAGCAGCAATGAGGTCAATACTGGCTAATCAACACACAGCTCTCTTTCTCTCTCCTTTACATGAACACACACACACACACACACACACACACAAACACACACTCTACTTGCTCATGCTCCCACTCTGTGTGTGACCCAGTTAGACATTCCCTGTTACAAGCCTGCTCTGTTTTATTATGGATTATCTTCACATATGCCATATTATCCTCTGCTGTTGTTTTTGAAGAATAAAGACTGTGGATATAATTTACTTTAGCCTGTAAATATGTTTATAATGTTGGTTTCAGTTCAGTGCCCTCATCATTACAATTGCCAATTAATAACTGAAGACCAGAAATATCATGACAACAGTAAACAGCTTCACCAGGAGCTAAGCGGAGCTGTATTTTAGGCACAGCAGCGCTTTGAGCTACATGCTAAAGTTTTCAAAATAACAAGGATAACAGGTTACTTTAGTATGTTGTCATGTCCTTTCCATTTGTCAGCTAAAAACTTTAAGTCTAGTCTTTTTGTCATGTTTCTACCTTTTGGTTTTCTGTCGACATATCTTGTAAACTGGTAATGTTCATTCTGTTTACTTGTGTTACAGTTGACTCCAAAGATGATGATCTGCATTTCCCAAAGACCAGCAGCACATTCTCACTTGATGGTAACAAAGACACATCTACTACACCATGCAAAACTTCAAACCAGTCTTGGACTCCAACCTACCCAGATGATCTTACTCCAAACGAGTCCCTGCAGCCGTCTCTGGCTCTCAGCCCTGCCGTTCTCGTCCCTCTGTATTCAGACTGGAACTCTGCCCTCGCGACATGGGGATTTGCATGGGAAGCACACATCTATGGCCTTGGGTCTGTCTTCACTGTTTTTGGCCTAATCTCTGTGGTCTGCCTGTTAGGTCTGCCCCTGCGGTGTCCTCCGGGAAGTCCCTACCTCACCCTGCTGCACTTGTTCATCCTAGTATTCGCAGGGATCCAGGCTTTCTGTTTGCTCTATGATGCTTACAGTCACCAAGATCGCCTTCCCCCTCTGGGCTCTCTGCTACTCTCTGTCCTGCCCTTCCCCTGTTTGATCTCGGCCTTCTCCCTGGCCTTCCTCCTTCTTTCTTTGCGTTCCCGCATGCATCTCTCACTCCCACTTGCTAATTCCACTTCACTATCAGCCCTGCCTAAACCTTGCCTGTTACTGTGTATGTCTCTTTTGCATTCTGGAGTCTCTCTAGGATGTGTTGGTCTGCTCCAGCTCTTCCACAGCCTCCCCACTGTGATCCTGTTATTCCCTCAAGGTGTGTTTGTGATTCTCAGCACCTTTCTCTCATTGTCCTACCTCATCTTTTTCTGCTTAATACAAGTCAACACTAAACACATCTACAGGCTGAATGACAATGGGGAGAGTGGAGGATCTCCTGAAATGATGCGACCAGCAGGTTGTCCCTTTGCTAAGATGGAGGATTGGGGTAGGGCAGCTGGAGCTGGAGTAGGGGCTTCGTTGTGTTTGTTAGGGTGTGGTGGCCTCCAGCTTTATGGGATCCTGCATGCCCTTGGTTTGGGTGGAGTTGATGGCTATGGGTTCCAGCCCTGGCCCTGGTGGGGATACCAGTTAGGCTGTAGGCTCTGTGAGATTGGGGTGTGTCTAGGTCTCTCTCTCATTGGTACACACCCTCTATTTTGTCATACCAACTCCTCTATCAAGACCATTACTCATCCTAGGCCAGGATCCTGGTCTCGCCTCTCATGCAGCTCCCCTTCACGAGGACTCACCCTGCCCCCTCAGGGAGGTACAAATTCTCCGGTACTATCCTCTCATGATTCCTGGTCCCAGGGTAAGCAGGAAAAGCTGGTGGTCTGTGATGTCACCACTAAGGGACAGTCAGAGGCGCTTCCTCTATTCTCAATGGTGGATCCTCCAGGAAATGGGAGAGGCTCTATCCCCAAGTCTAGCCAGACCCGGAACACCTTACTACCTCTACCTACACCCCCAAGCCCACCACACAACACTAAAAATGCTGCTGAGTCCCAGTTATCATCACTGGATAGCCTAGGACAAGGGAGTGACTCCACTGTGGACCTGCGGCCCCCATCTCCCATAGACTTGTCCCGTAGCATTGACCAGGCTCTGTTTAGTGAATCCTTATTCACTCACAGTATTTTTGGTTTGCCAAGACTATTCCATACTTCTTCCAGCCTCTCTTTGAGCTCTCCTGACCAATGTACGTCAAAGCAAGGGCCTAGCTCTTTGGGAAATGCCCTATACCGAACCTCTTCCTGTGGAGACGTGGATCAAGAGAACACCATGTCCAGTTCAAGACCTTCAGAACCACATAGCTCTTTGAAGTCTCACAGCAAGTCACCAATGTCGCCAGAGCAATGGGATTGGAAAGGAAGTGTCACTGGCTCAACGCAGGGTCTGTGCAGCAATCCCAAGGAGACAGGAAAGCTGCGCTCACACCCCTGGGCCAACAGAGGTCAAAACTTTGCTCAGAGCAGCCTCCCACGAGCAATCCCCCATCTTTCTTACCACAGGCGTTACCGAACCCTGAGCTTAGCCTCACAGGATAGTCGCGGTTCTGGTCGGCTGGCAGGAACCAAACACCTGAGTGAAAGCAAACAACTAGAATGGGATCTCGCTGTGCAGGCAGAATTTGTTAATGTGTGCCGACAAATTGATGCACTGAGTGTTTGCAGTGATACCATTGAATTGTAGACAGTTATAAAAGTCCAATTGTAATTGTAATGCACATGACATTGTACAGAAAAGACAGACTCATATTAGGTTAGGTGAAAGAATTGAACATCATAGAACAATTACCTGGAGTAATGAATATTGGTGATATAATATGTAGACAAAAATGCTTCTATAAATACTGTGCTGTTGATATTATATGTATATATACATACACATACACACACACATACACACACACACACATAATAGATTTCTGATCATTGATATTCATAAATCTCTGCCAGAAATGAGCGTTTATATTCAAATAATGTTTATAAAAAAACATTGCAATGAGAAAGAAAAAAATATTATAATATAAATAATAGAATAATATAAATGTTTTTTGTATATGTATGCATTATTTTAATTTAAATGCTAATTTCTGGCACAGAATTATGAATATTAATGACCAGAAATCTGCTGTTAATGAATGCAAATGCTATCAAGACTTTAACCTTAGCAAGAGTTTTAATATTTGTTTAACAATTTGAACTTTTTTATATTCAGACAGAAATTCAAAGAATCTATTAAAGGAATATAAAGGGGCCCCTTACACTTATCGTCCTTTGTGATTTTATGAAGAAAGTATCTAGAGGACATATTGACATCTAGTTCATAAGATGAAGTCTGTTTGTAATGTTAAAGCTTAATATAAAACATAACATAAAGAAGCATAATAGACTTGGTAAACTTATAATTACATCCTGGGAACAGACATTTTGGCATGTAGTCTTCCTCATTGGATTGTGTTTTAGTGTGGTGTATTAAATTCAATAAAAAATCTTATATGCAGTTGAAAAATCTATGTAGCCTATACTGTCAAAGTTGCAATAAACAGCTTTTCTTTTTTTTAAAATTACCAGTGGGTGGCACACTTTGACAAGATTAGAACCTCCAGGCACACAAAACATTTCTGAAAGGGTGAAAGATGTATGCTGGAAGTTCTTAAATCTTGAATCTACTGTCCTCTGCTGGTAATGGGAGAAATCCCGGACTTATACTGAAAAAGAATTGTCAGCGTGGGAGTAAAGATGATCTATAACACTTTCTGCTTCATATTTCTCTAAGGATATGACAAAAATGTTAAAACAGTATCAAAAACCCCCTGTCAAAATTATCTTTATTCATGCAACTGTACAGCATTTTTTAAAGTCTTAAGGTGAGTTATGAAAAGAGACATATAGTTGTTAAGAAACATTCAAATAATTTTGTCAATCAGTACATTTGTTCAATCTGGTTGCAAGTTACTGCAAAATTGGGATCCAATGTTTAAGAGCAACATATGTAACACCAAAGATGTTAAATACCTGCCAGCAAAGTAAGAACATATTGAAACCTGATAAACTGAATCTTTGCCTACAATTCTATGGAGAAATAAATTTAACCAAGGCAATAAATTTGTTACTGAACTACTCTGCTGAATCCATAGCCCTATTTCATCAACTCACCATTGAATTTCCTAAATACTGGAAAAAAGTTACAAATGACTACATACATTATATATTATGTACAATCAATAACCATGTAATTAATAATGTCTTTTTGCAAATTGAAATTATAGAAGATTACAACATGTCAAGCTGATGTGACTTATTTGTATTATGAGTATAAACATTGTGATGATGTACGGAGTTAAAATCAGATAACTGAAATGTGAAGCTTGGATAGTCTTCTGTCTTTTTTCACTCCATAAGATTTTGTTATGCAGAGTTTTCTATTTCAAATAAACAAAGGAAAATTCAGAGTGAGATTACATACATACACACGCTCCTTTAAATCTTTCCCTGTTTTTGCTTTGGTCCCTTCTGTAGCAGCGCAGCACATTAAAAGTGCTCACCCAGCTCACCGGCTTTACATGCAGGGTGATCAGAACAAAGCAACCATCGTGCAATGGCCAAATTTTCACCTGCCAGAGGGATAACAAAACAAACATAATTGTGCTATTTGTGCTATATGTTTCAAGCTCAGAAAGGTTTACACACTGGGTCACAGGCTAGAAAATGTGACAAAATAATTTAAGATTATTTAAAATTTCTGGGGTCTGCTTTCATTATTGGCAGAGAGGAGTGTTAAAGCTATTTGACTTTTGTGTTACTCTCCTCTTTTAATACAATAAAACATTTAAACATGCTTGTTTCCCTTCATGTCTCTTATGTGTCTTTTAATCTTTTAATTTTTTCCGCAAAAATATCTGGTGTGATATATTTGATGATCAACAAATATAGGGTAGCACCTCTGCAATGTTTGGTGTTTACGCGTATGCATCAGTGTGCAACTCAGAGGCCAACAAGGAGACAGCCTTTCAACAGATCAGCAATTATAAGCTTGTCCTAAAGTAGTTAATGACATAATGTTTGCTTGGTGAAAGGGATCAGCAGACTAGGTAATTACATTATCCTCACTACACCTTGGCCACATTGAGAAAGAGACAGATAAGGAGGTCATGGGAAGACATGACTCCAAAGTTCAAGAGCTTTCCTTTGAACTTCCGGCTCATTTAAACATCGTTCTCTCATCTATCTTTAAAGGGATCAGAGATGGGACAGCCAAAGGGGGACAAAGAAACAAAGAAAAGTGATATTTTAGAGCATTGAAGTTCTACAGCAAGAACAGCTTTTGCAGTTTGATCACATGCGCCCGCTGCATCTGCTCAAAGCTGCTGGGGTCGGGACGATCGGTCCTGATCGAGTGCCTCCTTTTCCTCCCGCCTCAGTAAAGCCGCTTCTCATAACTACGCGTGGATCAACAGATAAAGAAGAGTGTAAGCATTCTCAGTGTTTCAATGGCAATATCACAACAACAGAGGCAACCTTGGATGGAGATGAATTAATGAAAAAAGAAGATGGAGGTGTGATAACCACGTGGACGTACTTACATGGCACAAAAGAATATCTAATGTGATAGCATGGGTAAGAAAAGAGGAAGAGAGAAGACAAATTTGAAGCCCCTAAACACAGATAAATTACAGTCCATCTGACAGTGAAAGATTCTCAAAAGATTTAATACAAGTGAAACTTAGACTCATTCTGTTCATGTCACATATTCAGAGAGGAAGCAGATGACGACAACTTCAACACACTATCATATCACGAAAATATGTACAAGGTAGAAAGGGGGAGTACCGAAAAGATAAATAGAGAGACTGAAAGAATTGCAGAGAAAGTGGAAAGATCAGAAGCCAAGTGTCAGAGGTCAGACTTACGAGTGGAGACCATGGACTCCTCCCTCCATCTGAGCGGACATGGTTCTTTTTTCAAACTTCAGTTCTCCAGAGTACATCATTGACCTGGTGCAAAAAACACAGAGCTCAAACTCAGCCAAAAGCCTCTATGCAACAAAAACCTTCAGGAAATGCACAAGCACACAATTTCACACTTACCGTAAAATGGACAAACTCTTGGCTCCAATGTCCTGACAGCCGTGTTGGATACCAGCAATGAGGTAAGGGACAAATTTATGGATGGAGCCTTTATCTTGAACTGATCCTGAGACACCTTGAGCCACCTTCACTTTATCTCCCTCACTGGACACACAAACAAAATTCATACAGGGCACTATGACATCCTGTCACTACACACTTTCTACAATAAGCACCTCTATAACCCAACTCCTCCACCTGAAGTAGCGTTTCTGACTGTTATTTTTCTCCATGGCATCCAAGGAGCCCATTCCTCTGTACTTTTTCAGACGCACACCGTCTGAAAAAAAATATTCTCCTGGAGCCTCAGTGGTTGCCGCGAGCAGCGACCCCATCATCACTATGGAGAGGACCGAGAAAAAAATCAGGCATCAGACAAATGAGGAAGAAACTAAAATAAATAAAGAAAACATTTACAAAAAACACAATTTTTCTATTTGAAAAAGTAATATGTTTGACCACTAGATCAGCCCCAGAACTGCCCATGATAGTAATCTACCATGTTCTCTTGTGACTCCTGCCTAGTTTGTCATTACACAACAGTGTCTGCTGAATGATCCAAAACCCATGAGGAAACTGGTTGAATATAGTATTTTTCTACCTGTCGATGCTCCCAGGGCCAGAGCCTTCACCACGTGTCCAACAGTTTGAATACCTCCGTCAGCAATAACTGGGACACCAAAACGTCGGGCATACTCTGCAACCTTGTAGACCGATGTACCTTGGGGTCGTCCACAAGCCATCACTAAGGAAAAAGTCCCATGATGCATTATTATATTCCATATTTGCTTTATCTATTTTTCCTATTAATCCACTAAAAAAGGCACATTTATTTTCCCAAATTTAAACCAGCTGATATCCACAGCACTGCTCAGGCACTCTGACATACCTTCCTGAGTGATGCAGATAGAGCCACACCCCATGCCCACCCTCAAGGCATCTACACCAGCATCAATGAGATTTTTTGCCTGAGCTGCTGTGACCACTAGAGAGAGACAGACGCACAGAAAATATCTCAGTGTGGGAGATGTGCGTAATAGACTATGAGGTGTTTTCACAGCACAAATGCAGATCAAAATCTCTGTGACAGCAAGAGAACTCACCGTTTCCTCCAACGACCTGCAGTTCGGGATATTTCTGTTTAATGTAGTTTATCATGTTAATTTGATACACTGAGTTTCCTTGTGAGGAATCCTGAAATCAGAATTGAAATACTTTTAGTAAGAGGGGAAAGCGCAGACTAAAGTTTCATTTCAAAACAAATGTGTTCATTGGAAAGGATCCCATTGGTAGAATCACCGTGAAACCAAACCACAAAGTCACCCCAGTCAAAACCTACCAGGACAACCACATCCACCCCTGCTTGCATGAGAAGGTCCAGTCTGTATTTGTCGTCTTCCCTTGTACCAATCGCGGCTCCACACAGCAGCTGTTTGCGGGAGTCCTTGGAAGCCAGAGGATAATCTCTGTTCTTCTTTAAGTCAGTCCTTGCAATGATGGCAACCAGCTCATCGCTGTCATTCACTATGGGCAGCTTACCTGTCAAAACGAGTGTGAAATGCATAAAAGAAAAAAAGATGTACATCTGAGCAGGTTTGTTTTATTTATTTTTTATTATTTTGCAGTGGGGGAACCCAATTCTCAGATTTACCTTTTTTGCTGCGCTGCAATATATCATTAGCTTCTTTCAGTGTGACCCCGGCGGGAGCAACAACTAAATCTTCCCGTTTTGTCATTGCCTGAATCAAACAGATTCAAACAATGAAGTACAAGTATATCAATATACCACCCACTTATTTGTTATCATATGCATGCATAAACACATCAGTTATACACCCACCTCCTCCAGGGGTCTGTCATGGTCCTTCTCAGACAGAAAGTCTATGTCTCTGGAGGTAACTATGCCAACCAGCTTGCTGCCCATCTTGCCGGTCTCTGTCACAGGGATCCCAGAGAACCCATGGCGTACCTTTGCCTCAAACACATCCCCCACTGTGTGTCGGGGACTCATCACCACCGGGTCTGTGATGAAGCCCTGCTCAAATTTCTGTCAAGATCAAAAGTGGGCGGTCAGTGTATGCCATTTTGAAAACAGTGTCTTTTTTTTTTAAGAGGGCTGTTGTGGGTGCTACAGGTGCAAGTCTTTTCTCTCTCGGCTCATTTTACCTTGACTTTGCGCACTTCATTGGCCTGGAACTCAGCAGTACAATTATGATGGATTATTCCAATCCCGCCCATCAACTGAAACCAACCAATTAGAGACGATGATAAAATAATACTGAAAATGTAATAAAGCTCATTGGTATACTTTTGTATTTGGTGATGCGTGTGAATACTAAGCTGGGGGAATAATTAGGCATGCTGTGTGTTTGTGTAGTGCTTGCACTTACTGCCATGGCAATGGCCATGGATGACTCTGTGACTGTGTCCATGGGAGACGAAATAAGAGGTGTCTTCAGGGTTATCTTCCTTGTTAATGCAGAGGTTAAATCCTACAAACAAGGTGCAAGATTCATCTAAAAATATAACCTTAGATGATGCATCAGTTCACAGGTGTGTGTATGGATTCTGGGAGATTTATTATTAACCAGTGATGCTACTCTTACACTGACAATGTTGCTACAGAGTTTCAGTGGCAGCATAAAGGCAGCACATTTGTCAACCAAATGTTAAAGTTTGTTTTTATTTGCAGAAAGCCTAAAAGCCAGTTTGGGCACATTGGAGACTGACTTGTTGAAATCACCTGCTGAGTGTTGAATGACGCAGGTGTGTGTCTGTTTTGAACACCTGCTAACCAGCCATGTGATCTAGGCATGAAATTAATTTAATGTCCCAGCAGAGCTTGCAAGGATGAAAACAAAGTGAGTCAAATAAACACACTGTGCACCAAGGAACATAGCAAAGGATTACAACAAAGCTGTGTGTGAGACATAGTATCTGCATCAAAGGCCGCCGGACTTGTTCTTAGACTAATGAATAGGGTTTGAATTGGGTTTCTTGTGCTATCACCTACAGTTGAATGAGATCCACAGATAATAAAGAACAACACATTATGCATCAAGTAAACAGCACACTGAATGTGACTTGTGACATGCTGCACAGTGTCATGATACTCACCACCTCATCCGAAGTAAAATCTATGAAACCAGGGAGGATCAAGAAGTCACTGAGAGGAGAGACAAAACAGACACATGAGGTG
>JAOXYL010000090.1:14514465-14528064 GCA_028564955.1 Terapon puta
TAGGGTCCTGATAACTTCTACATATATTACATTCTGATTCAGCTCATTTGTTCTGCCCGGGCTGTCACCTGGTGAAAATGGTGATAGTCAGACAGTCCGTTAGCAGCCTGGACAGAGCAAAGAGTTCACAGCCCTCAGGTGTGCCTCCCTCCCCCCACAAACTCTGGCCTCCAAACCTCTCTCCGATTCTCCCCCTCCCCCAGTTTATGTCTAGCTCTTTTGTCTTTGAGATCTCAAGGTGTTGCCAGGTTAGAGCTGAACAGCCACCCCCTCCACCATAAGCTCTCTGGGACCTCTTTGAGGTATGGTGGCCACGTTTTTAAGAAATAGAAATTCATTGATTTGAGATATAAAGCCATACAGCAAAAAATTTTCTTTAGGATGAGGAACAGGACAAAAGAAAATCAGCACACTGGAATCACTGGAGAAGTATTTTTGCTCATAAGTGACTGAAATGATTAAATCATTAGAAAAACTTAAAAAATAATGTTCTTACAATTAAGTCACAGCTCTAAAACAGTCGCTGAAATCAATGAAAGATTTCTTCTTCTTTTTTTTCAAATAACTTAAAGTGGCTCCTTTTATCTGTGTGTGTTTATGGTAACACAGGTGTGTGTGGGGGGTGTGTGTGAGGAAGCTTGGTCTAAATGTGGAAGTGGTTCCACTTTGAGACATGACAGCAGACCTGTGACGGGATTTGGCAAAGGCGCAGGGAATTTGCTACCACACACATTTTACTGATGACTCACCGTGGAGCAGTAGAAGGAAGGAAGATGATGAAAGAGCAGGACACAGCAGGAGACACGTGCAGAAAAGAGTGTGGTGCAGATTCTCTTGCCTGCCTCTAGAGGGAGCCGAAGACTACTGAATCAAATCCTGAATGACAGTCTCATATCTTCTATGAGGAGACTGGGGTTTCTTAGTTGTACTTTTAATGGTACTTTATGAATTTTGCATGGCTTATTGGATCCTTGAAGCTTGTGAGGAGTGGAGTATGTCTGTGTGTTCCATCTTGCCCTTTGAATGGCATTTCTTCAGGTGGTCTGAGCGCAGTCGCTTCACTAAAATATGCATCCCCTGCAGGTGGAGCAGGTCAGGGAGCAGGAAGGTCAACAGCAGAATGCTCTGCCGCAGCATGTTACTGCAAATGCCATCTCTCAATGGGTCCGCTCGCTTATGTACACACATACACATGCGCGGTAAAAGCAGTTAACGATTGTTACTGCTGAAATAAGTCTGTTTTTTGTCCCAGTTAATGCAGTTGGGTGTTGCTAATAGGCTGACAGGCTGATACGACTGATTGATGGCTGATATCAGAGCTGCTTATTTTAAGCATTGCAAGGCCTTAGCCACACTAATTCCCGCTGTAATGCATAATATATTACCCAGCAGACACACACACACACCAACCAGCTGCCCATATAAGTATTGCTCAGCGGCCACGTCTCATCCAAAAATATGCACCCTTTTTTTTCCTACATCTTGTACATCACTGTAGAAGATTACGAAACTGTGAAACACCCACAATCTTGTTCATTCCCTTTACGTTTTCTCAGGTTTTTATTTTCTTGCTAAATTCTCATTCATCCAGAGATGAGGAAGTGTGTTTCTTAGGGTGCTATTTCCTGGAGAAGCTTCCCAGTGCACCAACCATTCGTTCTCAACTGACTGAGTGGCTTCACTCGAGCCATCAGGTTTGTTGCACATAAGCTAATGAGTGAAGAGGCATTTTACCCTTCGCCTTTCATCATCCCTTTATCAGGCCAGTCTATAGTAGAAACCTTCAAACACTGTGGATCAAAGGTTGTCTTCTTTGGCCTCTTCTGCTGCTGAAACTTGCCACTGTGGTCTGTTTTTCAAGGAGAAACCAAACTGAAGAGGAAAGAAGTGCCCACTGTTTTTCTACTTCAACCCTCCATGTTTTGTTCTACATCTCCTCTTTATCTTCAACCCATTCCAAAAGAACAGAGGCTTAGGAGCATACGGATGCTGTACATTACTGTTAAAGGTGTCAGAATTGTTTTGAGTTTTGAGTCTACAATCGCACACAATCGTCTGCTTTTCAATTTAACACTTGGATTCAAATGGAAATCACATTTTGAGCTGAATAACAAACTGGCAAATCCCCTTGCAGCAGTATCAGCAATATCTTGTAGGTAATTTAACAAGGATAATTCTTTTATTCCAATGTTGAATTACATCTACAGAGCAGTAGTGACATTAGTGCTTGTACTGAAGATAATTCTCAAACCATACTGTGCTGTTTGAATATCAGGAAAAAACTGTTCATTTACCGTTAATATAATTTTATTTTTAACCTTGACTTTGGCCCTTTATTATATTATGAAACAGAACAATGATTTTTCTCAGAGAAAACCTCTGAGTGACAAGTGAATTGCTCCATGTTAATACCACAGACTCGTGGACAAGAATTCAACTATAGTCGGATCAAAGATAGAAGACAGCAAAGAGATGAACCCGATAAATAAAAAATGTGTTTTTCGGTGTTAATATCCCAGTAAGTGTTGGGAATCCAGATCTTATCTATATGGAGATAGTGCCCTGAACTCTGCTTTTCCATTATCTATCCTATTATTGCGTCCTCTCTGCATGCATTTTTACATTATTCATGACGACTTGAGATTTAAGAAAGATCAAATTCTGGGAAATAATATGCTAATTGATTTTTTTATCAGCTGTAATGCGTTTGTAATGTGAAATCCTCACACGCTTTGTCTTTCTGCGGCCACCTGATATTTAAATAGAGGGATTACCTGCGTGTTTTGTTTGAGGTTTAGCAGCAGAGGGCAGTGTGTGTATGTGGTGGCCGATGCATCAGGACTAACAGTGAATGCCTGGCCACGTTTTGGGTATGTGCGTGAGTATACGGCATGTGTCAGAAATAAAGAAATAGGTCATATTTCTGTGGGTGTCCGTGCCTGCAAACAAAATCAGCAGGCTAAAGATGCAAAGCCTGAGCTCCTCGAATAGGAACAGGCTTTTCATGATGATTATGTGAGTGGAGGTGGAAAGACTGTGCCACTGCAAACGCCAAAAAGACACAGCAAACGACAATTTAACCGCGGTCAACTCTCAACCACTCTGTCTCTCTTTCTGTCTGTCTCTCTCTCTCTGCAAGGCTCGGTGTGCTGTCTGCAGAGATTGCCGGTTGCCCCTGACAACAGTTGCTAGGAGACCATTCTGGAGTGACTTCATAGCATCGGGCATGCTTGCGCCCTGGCTCCCAATGAATAAAACCAATTCAATTTTCCTTCGAACAACAAATGAGTATTTATATGGAGCAGGAAATATTTTATAGTGCCGATATCGACACACATATGTGTGTGGGGGGGGGGTGATATATAAGTAAATCATTCACATTGGAGCCGGCAGAAGCTCTTTGGCTGCCGTGAGACATGTTCTTGTGGGAGAAACGTGAGCATAGTCAGTCTGACGCTTGCATTTTTGTTGAATCTGGCTCAAACAACACATTTCTAATCAGTGGGACCACAAAGGCAGCTTCATTGGCGAATGAAAGATATGGAAATTAGATTAATAAAATATTCTCTCTCTCTATCTCACTGTCTCTCTCTCTCTCTGTGTCTCTCTCTATCCCTTATGTCCTTCGCCTGCAAAATCCTGCTCACATTACCCTCTAACATCCATCTTTCTCCCTCTCTAATTCTCTGTCTCTCTGCAGCGGTGAGATAAGATGTTCCTCCCTCTGAGCTGTGGTGAGGTGTGAGAGAAGAGGGGCTTTCCCTCTCTCCCTTTAACTACCTCCAGGACTGCAGGCCAATGAGGGTAGCCACACATAGCAAATGTATATCTCCGTGCATATTGGTGGAGGACATTTTCTGTGGGTGTGTGTAAGAGGGTGTGTGTGTGTGTGCGCACGGCCATATCAATGTGCACGAGCAGCATGTTTCTCGGGATTGCTGCTTAATGAACTTTAGATTGGATGTCAGACAAATTCCCTCTGGCAACAATCAGCCCAGCCCTCTCAAACACAGCCAGGACCCTTGGCTCTGGGAATGGGCTAAAGTAGTTTCACAGTCCAATATATCACAGTAAATCTCAGCCCCAGCCACGAGTGTGACACCAAACAGCAGTAACCAATTGCGCTAAAATCCTGTTGAAAGCTTCTTGAGCAGGGACAAGCCTCTGTCAGTCTTAAGATGTACAATATGAGTTTTTAAAGATATCATGGG
Organism: Terapon puta; assembly: GCA_028564955.1. Classification (NCBI taxonomy): domain Eukaryota; kingdom Metazoa; phylum Chordata; class Actinopteri; order Centrarchiformes; family Terapontidae; genus Terapon; species Terapon puta. Next base: position 14,518,677 of record JAOXYL010000090.1, read on the forward strand.
CCATCGCTTCAGTAATTCCTGGATTAACTCATCTACTGTACAGCAGCTTACCTCAAGTCCCCACCAGGAATGAGGATTTTAAATATTTAATGATGATAACATGGTTAATAGATTTAGACAGTAATTAACACTCTTCACGGCTTACTACTTTAATCCCACAGATACACACCGCATAGGTTGGTCAATATTAATTTGCTGGATTGCTCTTTTGCCCCTGTAAATGTTTTAATCTGGATTCATAGATTGAAGACTCTTCAGAGATTGAAGATGTACGCTGCAAACACAAAACAGCGAGATTTATGCTGGAGACTGAAATTTGTGCCCAAACGTGTGAAACCTGCAATAGCAGGTCACCAGTCCACCTCAGTTTCCTTCCGCCCACCCACTGTATTGACACTGATTGTTAACAGGCACACATCTTGTCACTCCAACTCCCTCACAAGTCAATGCTATTGGTCTGCACGCAGAGAAGAAGTCCCAGTGCAGCATACGAGAGTCAGCAGCAGTTCCCTCTCTAGTGGCATTGATTTAGCTGTAATGCTGTGACAGGGCTGCACATCGACTTATGGGTCCCTCCATTCCCAGCCAGACACACTGCCACATACAGTGAATAATGATGAATATGACTTTTCTCTTTTTCTTTTTCCTCTCCTGTCACTTTTTGTCTGTTATGCTCTGCTGCCCGGCTGCCAACCTGCTTTTGTTCAATTTGGTCACCTGGGTTCCTGGGTCAAGTATATTTTGTTTTTAAAACACACATGAAGATGTGTTCCCAGTGTGAAATTTGACCGTTGAATATCAAAAAGCAAACAAAAAACTAGACAAATGGTGTCTGGCTAAGTAAACAATCGAGTATTGGAATAGCCACAATAACAGATGGGACAACAGATTAAAAGACAAAAAGACATCGGGTTGAAGCTTGGATTTGGAACGACTAAAAGAAAGAAAGAGAACCTCTAGTGCTCCTTTTCTTGCTGTGATGTAGTTTAATTGATAATCATTGCAATTAATTCCTTTGTTTCCCCGTGAAGTTACAGTCTGTAGAGCAGCGGCTAATTACCTCAGCCCATTGGATGTCTGCTTTTTACAGAGTAATTGCTGCTCTCACTAGAAACACAAACAGCCAGAGACAATTACACACCATTTTCACATTCGTCCGTGATGTGACTCCCCTACATTCACCATGTATATGCTACTATTTATACAGTAAGATTTGCATGTTGCCGCATGAACCAGTCTCTTTTGCAAAAACAGATAAAACACTATTCCCAAAAATGATTAAACCAATATCAGTTAGATTTATAGTCTTCTGAGTAAACAAACAAAAAGCACAATTTGGGCAAATAAATCAAAATGTAGATATCTGTTTTGGAAAATGAACCCCTCAATTAATTACTCAGAAGATGCAAATCAAAAGCAATAGCATGAGAGCGATAAATCACACGCTCCAACCAAGGTGTGTCAGCATACATCTGTGTGATGGAGACACTCAGGGGATTCATTTTGGGGTCCAGCTGGAGTTGCATGGACAGGAGTGAGGAGGGGGAGAGGGGAATGGAAGAAGGGGGATGGGGAGATAGAGGAGGTTGGGGTGGGTTTAAGGGCAGTGTGTAGTAGATTGCAGTGTGCAGTGCACTGTGCAGTATTGTCCTGTGATTGTAATGGTTATCACCCCCTATATCCCATCCGCCCATTCTCTCCTTTATGTATGGCTATGTGCTGGTTTAATAGTGACTGGGAAGGGTTGGGGGCAGGGACTAAGTCCGTGTTTGTGTGTGCACACGCATGGGATTCGCTGACAGGTTAACATTCACTGTCAGCAGTAATGCTTGATGGTGATATATGGGGCTGTATGTCACCATGGTGTGCCAGACACATGCCTATCCAGCCCGGTGCAAAAAAAAAAAAAAGACACATTTACAGTTTTGATTTTTTTTTGTGAAATAAAATCTCTTCCCTGGAAACAAAACACAGTTCTGCCTAAATATCCTCCCTGTAAACACACGCTAAAGAAGCAATATATATTCAGCCAGCATAAGCAAAAGAGGAACCTATAATACAAAAAGGACCAAATGAAGCACTCTTTGGCAAAAAAAAATGAGAGAATGAATTCTGGGAATAAAGGGTGGAAAGGTGGTGTAGGTTTATTTATGAGGCTACATTTAGGAGACTACCTTGGGCCTCAGTTCAGAGGTCAGCTGAATAATGAGATTTGAGCTCTTCCTACTGACTCCCCATAGAGACCTCTGCGGCACTTATCCAATTTTTTACATCATCAATAAGTGTGTGTGTGGGAGAATTAGGGGTTGATATAGTGAGGGCCTGTGTGTGTGTTTGATCATCTGTGTCAGTTCTCTGTCCTTGATATATGTGTGTGTGTGCATGTGTGTAAGTGTCTGCATGAGCATGTGCTGTGATACAATCATATGGTCTGATGGCAGTGTTTGGTGTGAAGTGGTAAATTGCCTGATGCGACGGCGACCAAGGAATGTTCTCCCATGAGAAATCTCCTGATTAAATATGCTTTGTAAATAAAAAAAAAACATGGCAATGATCTTTGTTCACAGAGGTACGTTTTAATTAGATGTTAATTAGTATCAAATTTCACCTTCTAGGCCCTTGATCATGTTTCTTGTTTGCGGCATACATTATCATGCAGTGGCATAGTTCAGTCTAAAGGAAAAATATCAGGTTTCTGAAAAAAAAAGGATTCAGAAACAATCTGACAATACCCATTCTGCATTTGCACACCCACACATATATAGGCCCACAGTGGCCATACCACCTGCAGGTTGAATGTTATTGATCCGGTACACGACGCGTTGTCCTGAGATGTCTGTGTGGTCGCTGTTATGCGACAGCAGGTTCCAGTCTGTCTGCTTTTTCCTCACTGCACTGGTTATGTGGTGGTGTAACAGTCGCCATGCATTTTCAGCTTGGCTGCACCAATCAATCAGCAGCCCATTGACCACCAGCTGTGGGAGTTCCAATGTATGTTAACACACACAGTTTAACACCAAACCATAATCAGACCCATTTGTGCTTCTTATGGAAAAGGTTTTCTCCACAATTGAATGTGGTCTAATTAAGTATAATTGTATGGATTTATCTCTTTATTGCTACTTTACTGCACAGTGATGCCCCAATGAGTCAACCATTTGTTTAGCAAACAATTATTTGTGCTCTTTTGTTTGTTTGTTTTTTAAAATAATCTCATGATATGTAAAACAGTTAATAGTAAAACAATATAATTATCTTATGTAAAGTTCTGTGGTATATGGTATGGTAAAGATACACTGCAGTGTGCATAGATTTGATGAGGGACTCTTAGTCCATCGTGGCTAATTTGGTTAATTTGATGCTTTTTTTGTCTTATCTGGGTCAAAACAGAGAGGCCAGGCTAAAAATAATTGAGAGAGAAAGGCAGAGAGAGCACTTCACTTGGTGCCACGCGGTGCAGGCAGTGAGGCTTGCTTCAGTCAGAAGGCAGTCACCTGAACCTCTGGTGTCTTCTCACTTCATAGTTATGTCCAACTGCAGCCACAGAGACAGACGAGCAAAAAGGGGCAGGAATGCAATGATTTTATTTATTTAAGTTTTTTCTTCTTCTTTTTTTAATGATCTCACTGTTTCTCTGTGCTCCTACCCTAACAGTGCATTGTTGCCATAGCAACAGCCAGATGCAGCTCAGAGCGGAGGTGATGATTAGTGTGCGTTTGCGTCCATCTAAAAGGACGGGCGTTAACACACACTTAACAGACACACAGAAAAGATGCTTATCCATCACCCTTCATTTCACAGTTTGTCTTTTTATCAGTATTACATGCAACACATCAGAAGCCTTGAACTAACAAGAGGAACGCAGCGTGGAATCACTGTTACAACAGCCTACAATATGCCAAATGACCTGTTACACGTTATGAATATATACAGTAGGTTATGGTGCTGCTGGAACGGTGTGAATGTGGGTGTGTGTGGAGAGGAGGGACGTGGTTTGTATGTTTGAGAGGGTGACTCATGCCTTGTCTATTAAGAGAATAGAGGGTGATCAGGTTGCTAGGCGATTAAGAGCCACTATTGTCTGGAGGGACAATAGTGGCCCCGAGAGTGCCCTCTCTTCTCTTTCTCTGTGTCTCTTTCACGCGCACACACACACACACTATAAATGTACATTTTGTCTGACCCCCCGGTTTGGGGTTTGGGCGGGAACAAGGAGCTCACAGTGAGAAAGAAAAGCATTATGGGAAAGTGAACGGGTGAGAGGGGACGAGGGGAGAGAGAGAGGGAGTGTGAGCAGAGGGAGAGCACGAGGAGGAGAGCTGTACCATGAAAAAAAAAAGACCTGCAATCATTTGCCACATTGAAGGGAACAAATGTAGCTGGAGGCAGTGAGGGAGAGTGAGAGAGAGAGAGAGAAAGAGAGATGAGAAGCCAAGGAGAGAGAGAGAAGAGAGAGAGAGACCTTCCATGGACATTGCACATTAATACCACAGTGCTTTGGAGGCGAAGATCACACACTAACTGACAGGTCGGAGGAAGGAGGAGAAGCGCTTGGAGTTTGGCACTGCCCTCTCTCCTCCTGCTCCCCACTGTGTGTGTGTGTGTGTGTGTGCGTCTAATGTGCATGTACACACACACACACACAGACTCCCTCTGTGTGCCTGTCAGTGCGCCCGGCTCTTTGGGTGGGTAGGGAGCTGCGTTGTAGAGGAGATGTTCGCTCTGAGGATGAGACAGCGTTTCTAACAGGATCTATTTGCGGACTGGGATAATACACTGCCACAGCTGAGGGGACCCGAGCCCACTGGAACCAACCGAATCAGCCATGGAGGGACTGCTGTCTCCAATGAGGACACGGGTAGGTTACCATGGGGATTGCAGAGCATCCCAACCGCTGTTTCCTCCACAGGAATCCATCACCGGAACGGCATATAGGGAGATGGCATGCCTTCCAAAGCTGCCGGGTTTCTGAAATGAATCTGTCCGCGCTGCTGTCACCGTGGTGATGCTGGAACTCGAGCTGAGAAGTTTCCGAGCTGCCGGCGTTGCTAGGGGTGATAGGCAGAATGCTGGGGGAGTGTGGGAGACGCAGGAGGTTGCAGATGCTATGTAAAAATGTTTAAGCATTGCCAACAAAGTGAAATACAGCTGTGCACATGTGCATGGTGTGTGTCTGCGTGCAGATTAACAAGAGGTTGTTTTGAAAGAATGACTCAGTGTTTCAGAGCGGTGCCTATCTCCCTTCAGTACAAACCACTGGCCTTTTGATTTAGGATAGGCAGAGAGAGAGTGGAGAGGGATGTGCAAGGAAGGAACTGGCCTCAGTTTGTACAGTGAACTGGATGATTATCTGAAAGTGGCAATTCACCATTGTTCTTGCTGTCCATGACCTTCTGTGTATACGCCTTTGTCCAACATTGGAGCTTTTGGGTCGGTGTCTCAAAGTCCACGGCACTCAGAGCATCTGCCTGACAGTGAATGTCCGCGCCTGTGTCGCACAGAGGAGGCTAATGAAAGAAGATTATGTGTGTGCGTGCGTGTGTGCGCCCGTGCCAGTGAGTGTGCGTCGCTGTCAAAGCACACTAGGTTTTTTTTGTCCGTGCCCATGTGCCTGCATGCGACATCCAGCACGACTGTGTGGACAGTAATGAACCCCGAGAGGTGTCTCCCTCCCAGCTGAGACTGGAGATGAAAACCTGTTTGTTCTCGACGGATTTTATGTCTGAGAATTATTATAGTGAGAGTTTGGTGCGGCGTGTAAGGGAGGGAGTGTTAGCTGGATAAGGTGAGGACTGTAATAATAAAAAAAAAAAGCTGTGATGGCGTTATTAATATTTATGGAGGCACTGTAGCAGTTTTGTACGGAGAGGAGAGCGTTTGTGTCACTGTTTCTTACAGCTACAACCATATCCAGGCACGAGTCTAACATCACCCGCTTTTCACCCCCAAAATAGTACTCTTTTGGCACTCTTTAGTCTCCCCTCTTTCCCTTCAGCCTGCCTCACTCCAAGGGGACAGAGATGATTTAGTGACCTGGCTCTCCCTCTTCTACATCCCCCTCCTCCCTTCCCCCTCCTTATTTTATCACTATTGCCACAGATCTGTGCAGCCAAAAATAAATTCTTGCCGCATCCTCCACCAAGCTACACATGTGAACATTTGCATAGATTTTTTTTTTATGTTTGATCATACTCCATCATATAGGATTTGCTTCAAACCGACTAGCTACTCCCACACAAGCCTCGACTTGTGAGGATGCTGAACGGGTTAAGCCACTGGGACGCCCTGATGGTGTTGTCACACATGAGTACACCCGTCTCCTCACCTCTCCTCCCTCACCTTTACAACCCGCTCTTCTTCTCTTTATTTCGTTGTATCTTTGTCCCCATTTTTGTCTTCTTTCTGTGCAGGATGCGCTACACATTACTTTGTTTTGGGTTTTTTTTTTTTTCATCCAAGCAAAAACCGTGTCTGCCTCTTTCTCGCCTCCCAGCCTCGTTTGTCTGCCCACCTGCCTGCCTGCCTGTCTGTCTGTCTGTCTGTCTGTCTGCCCCTTGCTGTGTCTTTGGCAGTTAACATGAGCACTGTAATTGGTATTTGCAGACTGGCCCATGATCTAATCCAAACAGGAGTGTTAGCGGTCTGTTTGGAGATAGACTTGGCTTCAAAGATGTGGCGTGGAATCAAGCCTGCTATATCTGTGCTGTCTGCCACCCTGGCCAGATCTGCCCAAGAGCTGTGGGAATCACGTTCAGTGGCTAAATGACTTTTGCATTTATCTTCATCAGCCACATTGAGCTTCCCATGCCCCTCAGTCAATCCATGTATCTCCGCTTTTGGCGTCAATGTCGCCTCAGTAGATTCATGTGAATGAATCACTGCATAATGAGCCAGTGAGGGAGTCTCTCAAAGTTTGCACTGCTTATGTCTGTTGTATGTCAAACTCCGACATACACATTTTTTCCAGTAAAAGAGAACCGTGTTGGGGTGTTTCTCAGTGGCAGTGGAGTGGTGTTTACTGTCAGCCAAAGAGCACCTGCAGTAAATCTCACAAAAAAGCACTTCAAAGTTCATCCTTGCTACACAAGTGGTGACAACACTCTCATTAATAGACTTTTCTGTTCTTATAAAACCAAAACCCAATTCAGGATGTTTTTCACTGGAGTCAAAAGACAAAAAAAGAGAGGGAAAAAAATCAATTTCTTTGTCTTTGTAAGGCAGTATGCCTCTAGGTCTTACTTCAGGGATGCACAAAAGGTGACCTCGACCTCAAGATAGCAGACAGGAATAAAATAGCCTGTAAAAAGTGCACTACTGCTAATCCCCAGCTCACAAAAATGGGTAAATTGTGCTGAAATGGCTGCACAGGCTATCTCGTGGACTTGTACTCATATCCCTTCAAAGCTTGCTTTCCTCTACCTCACTCCAGCACGTTTCGTGGTTTTTTTTCCCCCCTCCTGCACTCTGCCCTACTCTTCCTCCTTGTTTTTTTTTATTTAGGATGACAGTAATGGGCAGCGAAGCAGTAAAATGAAATATAATAAGCATCAATGAGCTGTGTGTCCGTGTTGCCCACGTGTAGTTACAGACAACGGAAAAGCAGGTCAACACAAACACACAGAGCATGAAGAATATAGTGAGCAAACAAGCCAATTTGTGCTCTTCACTGTCCATAATATTTTCCTCGCACATATTTCTCATTATTGTACTCTCTCAGTGTTTTTTTAATGTGATGTTGTAGTTTGGTTTCGCAGTCATTTTAGTCGGGCCGTTGCTGATTCACACAGACACCATTGCACATGATTTCCACATCTCGCTCTCAGCTCTGCTCTGCTGTGCACACAATCCACCTCTTATCTTTCTGTGGCAAAGATGAGAGGGAAAGGACAGATTTGGAAAAGACAGAAAGACTCACTCACACTCACAGAATCTAAAAGAGCAAGATCAAGTTCCCAGTTGATATCCCCAGTTGTATGTAATATATGCATATAGGTCAGTAGAACTAGCTTAATAGAAACCTTCCTCTTCTGTTGTACGACATACACACTCATCAGTGTGTGTGTGTGTGTGTGTGTGTGTGCGTGTGTGTTTGTGTGTGTGTGTGCATGAGCTCTCCGTTCAACTCCTCCTGCATGTTAGTGGATCAATAGGGAGTAGTTATCAAGAGATTAACCCTGTCGATGCCCTATCAGTCTAATCAGAGAGACTCCTCTGTGCTCATCCTCTCTCTTTTACTCCATCACTCCCTCGCTCCTGTCATTTATCGCTTGGCATGGCCGCCTCACTTGTCTCTAGCATCTTTCCTCTTCACGTCATGTCAAAAGCATGTGTGTGTGTGTCTGTGTGTGTGTGTGTGTGTGTCCAGCTGCCCATGACAGATGGAGCCATTACAGAAATGGCCAAGGGCTTGACATACATGCACACTCACCCACAAACACATATTCATTCCATTAAGGAGGGCCATATCATACAGACACATACTTCACACACTTCTAACCTTTTACTCTTCTTGTTGTGTTGTGTTGCTTCACTGCATCACATCCATGCATGCAAACCATTACAAAGACTCCAACTTGACACCGGTCTGATTCATCGTTCTCCCCCCAAATCCCCACAAGCCCTGGGTACCACATGTTTCTTTTGGCCCCACCCTTCGCTCCTTCCTTTCCCCCACCAGCCCTCCATCCACCCACCTGGTTCATTAGCAGGCAGGCGGCTGTCAGGGCGGTTAAGGTCAGGGTGGCATGGAGGAAAGGACGAAGCAGCCAAAAGGGAAGTGACCAGATCTACATCCCTGAAGCCGGCTGCCTCGCTGCGCGGATGAAAATAATTAGGAGAGAAAGGCAGGGCTGGTGGGGTTTGGATTTGCAGCACAAGGTGGGACTGCCTTTGGCAACCCGCTCAGGCACTGAGACGCACACACAAACACATGTCTACACACACACACACACACACACACACACACACACACACACACACATTTAATGCACACCAGGCTGGCTGGCAGCATTTAAAGGCCAAAGTCAGCAAAGGAGGGGTGGGGGGTGGGGTGGGGGAGTTGGTGTCTGGTGGCTGGAACCACATGGGACACATGCAAACAAACACACATGCTGTGGCACAACACACACACACACACACCCTCATTGGTTGTAGATCCCTATCTCCCAGCTGTCATCTTAGCCTACCAAGTGCCCTGTCAAGGCTACTTCCTATTGGGGCCAACACAACAATAGATTTTATGTTGAAAATTTAGTCACTGTATACACACACACGCACACACTTGATGTGGAACATTTTGATTGTGTCCAGACTGATATATAATATAATATGTATATAATATACTACAACATAAAGGATATTTTAGTTGATAATATTACATAGCTTCTGA
>JAOXYL010000090.1:14561790-14571860 GCA_028564955.1 Terapon puta
TTTACCGAACAGAGGTTTTAAGTTTTGCGTGTTAACTTCCAGAAGCCATAACCATTTCCACCAAAATATTAAAAACTCACAGTTTATATCTTAAGTGTCTACACAGTAGTCACATAAATGCTGAATGAGAGAGGAAAATGTTATACACGGGTGCACTCACTCATCAGGTCAGCCACTATACTCATAACTCAAATCAGTCATAATTTTTAGATAAAAGCGAAATCTGGAGGACTTAATGTTGGCACTTTTTTTTTTGTTACACCTCCTTTAATACTGCAAATGTCTTCAAACTCTGTCTCTCTTGAGTGTGTACACCTGTAGGCTAAATTACACATGCATAAATTGGACACAAAAGCTGCAGAAAGACCCAACGCGCAACTCAACAGTATAATGCCTGGATTTGTGTGTGCGTGTGTGTGTTTGAATTTCAAGGTTTTTGAATCAAGAACAAGCTCTTGACAAATAATTCAACCACTAAAGCTTAAAAAAATGAACCCAGTTCTCAGTAGTCGTAGCACATTGATTGATCAGGTGTTTTTATTTATTGAGCAAAAGCTTTCCACCTCCTACCTTCAGAGTCTGGCTCTCCCCGAAGCAAAATGGCCAAATGGAAGACATTCAATACCTTTACAATGACGGGATTCCCTTTGGACAAGAGGAATTGCACACACTCACATATACACATACACACACACACACACACACATATACACAGAGGCCACACATACTTGCCAAAGGGCTCTCCCTGCAGATGAGCTGGGTCATTTTTCATTACCCTGGCTCAGAGGAATCAAGTGTGTAGTAATGGAGCACAGTCACATCGAGCCAAAGCTATGGAGGGATAAATCCAGGCTGTAGAGCGCAGTGCAGGCGCAGCAGACAGACTGCAGGACAGGGTCTGTGGAGGAGCACGTTGCTCTTTTTCACCTCCTCATTTTTTTATATGAATATCTCACACCAGGTCCTGGGGAGAGATGAGTGAGAGTGAGGTGTTCGCGCCGTCTCCTCTTATCTCTTCACTGCTTCTGTTTTCTTCACCGCGTCGCCCTGATTATTCTGCTCGCCTCATCTCCGGTTTATTACTCTTCCTGTCCTACCTGCCTGCGTTACCCTTTTCACGCTCTTCCCTCGTGTATTTCTTGCCTTACCTTGTCCTCGCCACAGAGGAGGATGTTTGTGTTTTTCTTCTGTACCTGCACTGTTCTCACACATAAGTCTTCTTACGTCACCTGAGCCGGTATAGCCTGAGGCAGAGCAGGGGAGGTATGATGGAGGGGTGGAGTAGAGGGAGGATGGTGAGGAGGGGGTCTTTCTTTGTGAAATTGTGAGCGTATGTTGACTTTATAGAGCAAAGGATTTGTCTTTACCATCCAGGGATCACGGTATTGTTGTCAGCTGGATTGAATCTCTCCTTTGAGGAAAACCTTCATTGCCTTTTTTTTTTTTACCTCGGGCTGATGCACCTGGGTCATACCTGCTACAGTGTCTTAGCATTGTATAAAAGTGCCTCCTCCTCTAAGTGCCCTACATTTCTGGCAGTGTGTGAGTGTGCATGGCAGAGACAGCTGGAAATCCCAGAAAGTTGTCATGACAACTTTTGTTTTCATCTTAGGTTGGAGAGCTCGGGGGAGTGAGACTGGTCAAACATTTATGTGCGTGTGTGTGTGTGTGCTTGACAGCATAGGTTGTGTCCATGCCACTCAGCTAGAGGAGTAAGTGCTTTTAAAACCGAAGAGTTATTATGTGGATGGAAGCCCACCGAGCTCCAGTAAAGCCAGTGCCTTGAATGATGTGGCTCTGTGGTTGTCTCCCTAATTAGCCCTGAGGGTCTATGGAGTCGCTGAGGGGCACACACACACACACACACACACACGCACACACACACACACAGGCTAGGCCGAAATTAGCAAAGAACAGAGAGGATTTGGGGGCTTTTTACCCAAAACTGCTTTTCTCCTCTCCCCTGCTGCTCTGGTCCCAGGGTACATGTTCAATGGTCTCGCAGAATACATTAGGACAGTGACACACACACACACATACATAGGAGCTTGCAGACAGGGCTGTTTAATATTCACCATGCTAAATGATTAGAGTGTTTGGTATTCTATCCAGTCACAGGACAGAGGATAGAGGCCACCGGAGTTCAACTGCTCTGGAGTACACAGTGCCCTTGAGTTTAGGCCGCGAGCTGTGCATGTCTGCGTGTCAGTGTGTGTGTGTGTATTTATGCGCCTATGAGAAACCCGAAAGAGAGGCAGAAGAGACGCCAGAGAGATAAACAGAGGTTGAGGAGTAAGATTCATCAATCAACACGGTTCTATGTCTTGACTGGGACAAAAAGAGAGCACATGTACACACACACACACACACAGACAGTATCCATTAAGATTTAGGATACAATTAGCAATGCAGAACCAAAAACCCTGTTCTACGTCACTCGGTCATTCTGCATGCATTGCTAGCAGTATCAGTGAACACAGGGTCACTCAGGTCTGTGGTGATTTCTCACTGTGTAAATTATAGATGAAGAGAGGAGGTGTAGGGGTAAAAGATCCTTCCCCTGTGAATGACTCACAGCCACACACACAAAGACACCAGACACACAGACATTCACTGACAACCTAGATCTTCACAGATCATGCCCCGTGAGCACGAAGACTGTGTTTCTTTGAGATGAAAGTCCTAAAGACATGACATCATCCATAGCCGTTAGTCCCGAACCTCTCTCTCTGTGCTCTGGCTCCCCCTCTCGCCCCTCTCACTTTGTCCTCTGTCCTCCCTCAGAAGCTAGCCACGTTTTCAGAAGAACACACACCCAGATATTCACATGCACACACACACACACACACACACACAGATACACACACACACACACACAACCACCGTGCTTACAATGACTTTATCAACCATGTGCTCCCTTTGGACTGGAATTTAAGGAATGTCCAGCCCGTGTCAGCAAAGGGCGAAGCTGAGATGGAAAAAGTCATCTGAGAGAGAGAGAGAGAGCAGAGACTACAAGAGACGGAATTATAAAGAGCTGAAGAAAGGCAGCTTATACCTCCCGTAGGGAGAAAAACAAATTGGAATGACACCTTTTAACCATCCTGAATACAGCTCTTCCCCATACAGAAGCAGAAAATTTAAAGGAGACATAAGCAGGCATCAAGTGCAGACACATTCAAATTGTTGTGAGAGGGATGACCTGCATGCAAAAAAGTAGCCTGTGGCGACTTACTCTCAAACCGACACGCTGTGGGAACGTATCATTGGGCTGTGCCCATGAAAGGCTTTTATTTGCTGGGATGTCATTGAGGGAGACGTCTGCTATGGTCCTGTTTTAGAGCTTTCTGTGTTAAATATAACTTCAGGCTCTATATGAGTGCCTGTGCACACGTGTACATCTCTTTGACCCAGATTTATTTTCAGCCACATAGTTTTGGCATCAGTGAAAGCAACAGAAAAAACTGAAAAAAAGTACATCATGGACTGAGAAAGGAAGAGAAAGGAGACAAGTGAAAAGACTCATGTGGACATGAAACAAGTGGCTGAACAGAGAGTAGGAGGGTGCTGTTGGCAGCTAGGAAAGATATTCAATTTACTGGAAGATAACACTCCACCACTCACTGTTAAAGTAACGACACGGTTAGGCTGGATATTAAAAACAAGCACGATTATTTTAGAATCGGAGAAGCTGACCTTCTAGTAGGAAAACTGAAAAGATGAAGCTGTTTGTGTTATGATTGCAAGTCATATTCAAATTTACTGTGCCAGTGCAAAATCGTAACTCAATGCCTTCCTGTGTCATCTTCACCCTCTTTAATTTTTCTTTCTCTAGCTTTCACAACATAATTATGGAAAGTGCAAACCAATTTTGCATGCATTTTAAAGAGCATAGTGTTTTGTTCTACTATTGCTGTTACATACGTACCCACCAAACCACTGATGTGTGCTGAACATGTAAGAAGCAACTTTTGCACATCAGCCTCTGGGATTTTTCAACATACGCCAAAGGACGACACCTGGGACTTTGCAGTTCATCTGGGATTGAGGTTCCCTTGGATGCGCATGGCAGCGCCACTGAACTGCAACATAGATGAATTTGTGTTTGTTCAGCACAACTTAAGTTTCGATCCCAGAAAAGTTCATCTGCTTTAAAGCTCGAATCCTGAATCCTCTTTATTGAGCCCTCTAAAACACTGCGAAGCCATGTTCCCAGTAAAAGCGCCTATGTGGTATTTAAAATTCATAAGCATCTCCATCTGTCAGTTTTGAGTGAAAGTTGTCATTTTGCGTAGAAGATGTGGGGAAACATCTTTAAAGAAAAAAAAGAGTGAAAGAGATTTCAGTTAAGTCTGGTACTGGGTCTTGGTAGTAAAAAACAGAACAAAGCAGAGCAGGCAACAAAAATATCTCCAGTTTGTTTGAAGTGCCAGTGTGTTTCTGATTTTAAAAAACGCCCTAACTGGAACCACATTTCAGTCCCAAAGTCACTCACGGGCAGGGAGGGTGGAGCTCACAGACACACACACTCTCTCTCTCTCACACACACACACACACACACTTGAACAAACAAAACAGATCTCTCCTGGTCAGTCGTTTCTCCAGACATTCCTGGCTGCCTTTCCATGACCCTCCCTGCTCCCGCTCAGCCCTACGGAGAAGAGGACGCGATTTGGCCCCGCCGTAATTTTTCCATCAGGTTTTCAATAACCCATTCAATTGAAACTGCAGCACATTGAGAGCTACAGTATGTTTTGCTGAATCTTGTGTGCTGTAATCTAATCTGCACCATATGCAGATACCGCCACACTAAAACTGACGAGGAGTCATAAAGCCCATTCAGCTTTAATGATCTCAGCATCATAAATCATCACCGGACTGCTTGTGTCAGACCACGCTTGCTCTCAGAGTGACGTGTTTGAGAGTGTGTGTTTGTTTAGTCTCCATAAATGTGGGAGACAAAGACAGACAGACAGACATTGAGAGAACAGTTTGTGTGTGCGTGTGTGTGTGTGTGTCAGTCTTGACTGCCTACCGCAGCGTCCCACAGTCAGGGTTAAAGAGATTCTCCATCTTGCTTCAATTAACCATTCGGCGCTGTTTATATCACATTCCACCAATATAGGTTACCTTTTCCAGCACAGACCGTCTGCCCTGTTTGTTCCCCTGCTCGGCCCTAAAAAACCTGACTCTAATACCCACCGCCTGTGAAAACCCACCTCACCCATCCAGATCGTTCCCCTTTGGACCCCAACTCTGTAGAAATACACCAGATCAGCACCTCATTACGACCACACCTCAGCCCGGAATAGAAGCCCGCTGGCTCCATAACAAGGCTCTGTCAGGCCCCAGATATGTCACACCTACAAGTGTTTCTCACCTTAGCAACACTCTCTGTAGGTCACCCAAGGGTGACCATGCATTGGGAAGTTGAGGGGCACGAGCATTGGACAGAGAGGCTCAGTAAATCGCAGCTGTTTGTTATTGTTCCTTCCTGCCTTGCTTCCTTTCTTACTTCCTTTTCCCTTCCCCTGGCTTTTTCTCATTCCGCCTCTCTGGAGAGACTAACATCCATTCCAAGCAGGAAGAATAATTCATAAACTCTTCTGGTTTAAGTGTTCAGGATGTTCCTAGCGCAATCTTTCTTTTTTTGCCCATCCTCTGTCTTTGTCAGTTCTACCCCATTCCTCCACTGCCTGCACTGTCCCGTTCTCTCTCTGTCTCTCCTCCCCTCGCTTTGGTCACACAACAGGGCCCTTGTGACAGCAAACTGAGGAAGCGACCAATAAAGGGAGATATGTATTTGACCGGAGAAAGCCAGTGAGAGACGGGTGTATGTATTAGGGCCAAAGACAGACTCATCTGGAGATGTTTAAGTTGGACAGGCCAGTTTCCGGTGTCTGGAACAGGCCAAAAATATCCAGAAACATAAAAAAAGAAAATCCAGCAGGCAGGGGAAAGGATACACCTCCTCATTTCTCATGTGACTTTCTACGTTCAGCAAACTAAGCTGAATTTTGGGCTCGCAGCAAAAGCTATGGTCGCAACAAAACCGTTCGAGCCAAACGCATTAAATTTAATTGCATCTTTGCATTGCTTAATGTCTGGGAAGAGAAGATTTCTGATGAACCCTGCAAATTTCAGGTTATGAACTCCCCTGTCGTATTTCAAATATGGCGCAACTGCATTTGGCTCAGACACGGAAAAGTTAAGGTAATCAACAAAGCATCCCCGATGGTGCAGCTTAGCGAAAGGTATGTACACACACCGTACATGTGCTACATGTGGCCTCGCACTGTTTTCATAACATGGGGATTACTCGCGTTGTAACACAATAATAGAAAACACACTAGCCCGTGCTTGCAGAGTCATTCAAAGACTTTTATTGACAGCAGGTACAGGCTTTGCCCTGCCTCCACAGCGTACATCAGTATCTATTTATGGCACTAAAAAATTGGACTGATGTTATGTTAACAACTTGCGGTTTCAACGGCCGCTGCTCCAGCTGTGTAAGGTGAACACAAGTGCCCAATTTAGGTCATGCAGGGGGAAAAAAAAAAGAGGGAAGAGAGAGCCAGACCAACGGCTGCAGCGGACTGGAGGCCAGAAATCACTGGAGCAAGCCAAACCTGAGAGCAAGGAGTGTTTTAAATGTACAGACAGGAAGTGACAAGCTGGAGAGAGAAAGAGAGAGAGAGGGGGGCAGAGAATCAGGGATGTAGAGATCTGACTGAAATAGCTTGTTTTGCAGAGTCATCTAACCCTTTTGGGACACTGATCAAAAATCCACATAGGTGTAGCTTTGCAAATAGTCATATGAGGATGGGGTCTTTCAAGGGAAGTCTTCCTCCCCCTCCATAAAGCCCGCATTCCCTGAAAGTGCAGCTGATCTCATTAAGTAGGTTGACTGTCATGTCTGCTCACTGTTATGTATCAGCAGTGCATCGCTTGTTTTAAAGGCAGACTGCCGGTGCGCTCTGCAGACACTGATGTCTGTTTGGGCTTTTTTTTTTTTTTTTTGTA
Organism: Terapon puta; assembly: GCA_028564955.1. Lineage (NCBI taxonomy): Eukaryota > Metazoa > Chordata > Actinopteri > Centrarchiformes > Terapontidae > Terapon > Terapon puta. Next base: position 14,568,814 of record JAOXYL010000090.1, read on the forward strand.
AGCACACACACACGCGGAGGGAGAGAGAGAGAGGGAGAGAGAGAGAGAGGTCTGCAGTTTCTCATGCCTTGTGAGCCGCTGCAGAAAATCTCCCCTCCACCCCCCCGTCTCTCATCTCCTCTTCTCCTCTCCCCGCCCCCACATCTTGCCTCCATTATTCCCGTGTTTTCGAAAGCAACTCCGATGACAGCGAGAGAGACGCAGCCTGCAAGTGAAGGCAGCACGGGCTACCTTTCGCCGCTTCTTGCGCCGTTTCATTCCCACCTTTCGCCGCCGCCTACCTCCAACCTCCAACCGCCCCCACCTCCGTCCCACCCCCCTCTCTCGGTCGCCGGTCGGTGGACTCCGCACGTTCACACGCACCGTTTTTTTTATGTGTGTGTGAGCCGGTAGTGAAAGAAACGGCGGGACTACCCTCTCTGCTCTCTGGAGGAGGGAAAGGAGGAACAAACACCCCGGTCCGGTCCCCGTTAAACCGGCGAAGCGGAGGGATGTAGCGGCCGTGCGGCGTTCAGAGGACGCTGGGAATATACGGAGCCTGTAATTAACGTTAACTAATGGTCACTAACATGGATGCTGACGCGCCTCCTCCCCTAGGCCGGCTGGGAAAAGGGGTGTTTTTGGACCGTTTTCTCGTCGTGACACGACTCGTTTCTTTCTGGGATTAACAATTCGGGTTTTCTTGAAAAGACACCCCCCCCTCTTCCCTTCTCTTGGAGCCTCCTTTTTTTGCGTGTGGGAACCTCGTAAGGGAGCGTTTGTTTGCAAGGTAACCAACTAATGACAATGTTACCGCCGTCGCGAGCATCACTGTCAGCTGTGTGTGTGTGTGTGTGTGTGTGTGTGTGTTTGTGTGTATGTCTGTAATTTTGGTGCCAGCTCCAGCGACATAATGAAAGCCTGCGAACATGGCTGCTTTCTGCGTTGCTCATTTTCATCTCTTTTAATCTTGCCGGTGAGTCAGGGTCGAGAATGGACGTTAGCCAAGTGAAACGTGACGGCTAATGGGTCAGAAATGTTGTCGGCGTGAATCACTCACGCGCGCGCACACATACACACGCGCGCGCGCACACACACACACACAGAGGAACCAGGTGATGGTGCTTCGAGCCACATGTTTCCCCTCAGTGGAGCTGCATTGCAATGTGATGTTTATGGTGAAGATGCTGTGATACTCTTGACTCATCTCCTGTGTGTGAACCATCCCTCCAAGCTGGCTCATGTTTCTGCAGTGTTATGTTACATTGAAATGTGCCACATTGTGCTCCGTTCTGGGTTTTTTTTTCCCCAACCCTGCTTGAAGAAGCTATTCATAGAAACTTTATTGCATTTGGTTTCATGGTGGACAGAGGCTCAGCAGCATGTGTCCAATACCACAAAGTGAGTTTCATGACAAAAACCAATAAGCGTCTGTCTCTGCCAGATTGGGCCGCCTAATTTTAGCCTCCAGGCAGTGATTTGTTACCTTGACGTGAAGGTTTGTACTATTCCCAGGTGCCTCAAGCAGACCGTCAGTCAGTGTGTGTGCTCTGCATTGCAGTTTGAAGTTTGCAGACAAGACGCAAGTTTTTTTTTAGTAAGCGCCTTGTCGCCTTTTTCTCACTTTGTCTGGAAAAAAGATTCGTTTGGAAGTAAAATGTTTTCCAAAATGAGATATTTGCTCACAGTCTATTAACTTTGACACATTTCACGTCTCAGGGTTGTTGTGTTGACTATATTTGGGTTTTATGGGTTGGATTTTCACCGCCACTCGGTAGTCGTGGCAGTAATTAAAATCTCTATATACAGTATAAACATGAAAAGTTTTGGAAAGGTAATGCTACTCCAGGACAGGAGGGAGGGGGATGAAAACAAAAGCCAATGTTGGAAACTGTAAGTGTGTGTGTGTGTGTGTGTGTGTGTGTGTATGTGTGTGTGTGTCACTGTGTGCACAGGTGCACCCAATCTAAACCCTCAAACCACAGGAGATCAATGGTGAGTGGGAGGGTAAACCGAACCCTTCAAAGTAGCTAGAAGCCACACACACACACACACACACACACACACACACACTCTCGTGGTCATTCAGCAAACAGAGTTCACACAGGGATGAGTGTTCAGACAACACTCTGTCACTCCTCTCCTTATCTGGTTCTCTGGCGTCTTCAGCTCTCTGCTAAAGTCTCACCTTCAGTCTGCCACCTCAGTGCAAGCTGGCACGAGTGTTGAGAAAGTATGTTGTGCTCATATGCTGGACACACCCTTACTAAATTGCTTCAGCCTCGGGTGGCAAATATGATCCTCGTGGTGAAGAGTTACAAACCGGTTGCGCTTGTGCTCGTGTTTACGCCGTTTGTGTTTTTGGATGGAGCTCTCATCAGACGCTTGAGGATGAGGATGTCTCTTCCTTCCCCTTAACTCGTTCTTCGGTAACTTTTTTTTTGTTACCCCTGCACACACCCACTCACACACACCATCCTCCCTCCCTACCATCTCCCAGATGTGAGGGAAGTGTGGGAGGAGCCAGGGGGGGTGTTTGTGTTCCTCAGGGTCCCCGCTTCCTGTTAAATTGTTGAGAAAGTGCACATGTGCTGAAAACACCAGTCACACGCACAGATATGCCAAATACTCTTGCAGAAGTTAAGCTATTTCCACAGTGACTTTGTAAAGCTCGGTAAATGTTTTTAATCCTGCAGCAGCAAACTTCCATACAGGTCTGGAGGCTTTGCTTTGTCTGTCATGTGAAGTGTTTGGTCTGACTTGCGTGCATGTGGCACATTTTTCCCACAGTTGACTGTTTCATCATTGCACCTGCCTGCCTTGGTGTTTACGCCTGAACTTGGCAGACGGATATTATCAGCTTTTTCACTGCTCCATTCAGCAAACCTTGTATCAACAACTCGGGCAAACACTCAAGCGGACATTTGTCAGCAGGCAGCTTGGCTCATTGTGGTCACTGTAGTCCGCCGATGGATAATGGATTTCCTGCTCAAGGAGGAATGCTAGAAATGTCAGCGAGAAAGAGAGCAGCACAGGACGTTGTCTCTATCGGCCCATTGTGTACAGTT
>JAOXYL010000090.1:14586294-14597552 GCA_028564955.1 Terapon puta
TTCGTCATGGTATCTAGTTCTTGTTTTACTTTGTTTTGTGAATATATCATCCCACGCCTTATTCTTTAATTAAAAGTTTCGAGTAAGATTCCATCAGAGTTCCTCGTGTCCTGCATTTGGGTCCTCCTGCCCCGTCGGCACCCCACCGAACGCAACAAAAGAGTATTTTTTACCATCAACATTCACTCCGCTGTTGTGACTAAACATTGCTCCCTTCCCACCATTTCCCTGAAGTTAACAATTAATTTCTAGGAAGATTCTAGGAAATATTCAGTTTTGCTTTAACGTGTTGCGCTCAATATCTTAAGAGTTCCCTTTTCACAGTTTCTGAATGAAACTATCAGGCCTGCAGCAGGGAATGATTATCCTTGCAGAGTGTTGACCATGTCTTGTGGTTTCTCCTCCCCAGTAATGATGCAACCAGGTCTGACCTGAAAAAGCTGCCTGCTCTGCCCACACAGGCCCTAAAGGAGCACCCATCTCTGGCCTACTGGTGAGAGACTAGTCAGTTATCCAGAAAGCCACCACAACATTGCACAAGCTCTCCATCTACTTGTCATCCCCCTCTTTAATAATCCCTTCCCCTTTTCCGTTTTTTGCACTGTCCTACAGTGAAGACCGAGTCATAGAGCATTATAAGAAGCTCAGTGGCCAGTCCAGAGGGCAAGCTATTGTCAAGTAAGTGGATGTCTCTGGTTGTGTTTGTCCACTGTATGGAAGACTGCATTCTTAGTAACCCTTACGTGTCCGTCTTTCTGCTCCTCACAGTTATATGAGCATTGTAGAGTCTCTGCCTACATATGGAGTACATTACTATGCTGTAAAGGTACCGTTTTACTACTCTTCTCTTTTTTCACACACACACACACACACACACGCATCTCACACATTTTTGTTCAATCTGAACCTGCAAGCAGGCAGTTTGGGATTTGAAGAAATTATGGAGCTTAAAGCTATTTGTCCCTCTCTTTTTTTTCTTCCTCTTTCTTCCACATTCGCAGCTTCTACTGAGGTCTTTCTTTGTTGTTTTGTTGTGCTTTAGGACAAGCAGGGGATCCCATGGTGGCTGGGTCTGAGCTATAAAGGCATCTTTCAGTATGACCATCAGGACAAAGTCAAACCCAGGAAGGTGAGATGATGCTCCATCTGATGTCTCAAAACTGTCATCTGTGCAGCCTTCAGCCCCTCTTGAGGTTTAAAACATGGATTAGTGTTATTAATGTATATTAGGTTTTGATATAACACAGCCTTACCAACACATCACTCTTCCTCTCTGTATCTTCTTCTGATATATTATTATATATTATATATTATTATATATTATTATATATTATATTGACACCAAATGCTTTCATCTATTTTAGGTAGTTGATCTAAAAGTTACTTTTAGAAGGAAATGTCCTCTCTCTCTCTGTCTGTGATTGTTTTCATGGTCACGACTGTCCCTTTTTTTCCATTCAGTGAGTCAGGATATTGTGTTTGGGTAGAGCACTAACAATGCTGTACAAATACTACTGTCTGGAGACATTCAGTCTTGGAATGTTTTGCATCCTGTCCTGCTTTAATTCCTGCCTTTCTGTGAATGGTGTCCTCCTCCCAGTCAATGCACCCAGCGGATCATCTGTAAAAGCCTTTCTTACCTCACCTCTGACCCCCCAGTCCTGTTAGGGCTCTTGATCTCTGGCTCTCAGCCTTGTCTCACCGGGTGTTAATGGGGTCAACAGCGTCTCTGCATACTGCCTGACCACCACTACACTCACACTTAGACTGCTCATAAACACACACACACTAATGAATGCACACACTCGCACACAGGAATTGGACTGAACTCTGAACTCACCATCATGATGAATACTTCCTGTCTGCTACAGCTTTCCTGTTTGGCACTAACATTTTACTCTGAGTGTGTGTGTGTGTGTGTGTGTGTGTGTGTGTGTGTGCATCTTGATTAATGGATTCCAGTCTAATTTACTATCTCACTTCTAAGTCGTTTCTGGGCTCATTCCCAAACATTCCCAGTCTTGTGGCTGCTTAGGTGTTAAATCGCCATGGTGATGGAAAAAATGCAGTCAATTTCCAGCATGATCCATTTTATCTCATCCAAACATGCTGGGAAGCCTGTGAAAAAACGGTACAATGTATGATGTTTGACAGATTGAGGTAAATGCCACAAGGAAGAAGAACCATTTTAGAGAAAGATGGAGGAAAGAAAGAGTTAAAAGCATTCCCATACAAAAGACTTATCAAGCATTCAGCTGCCATAGCAACAGACAGCGTGAGTCATTGGTCCGTTAAGCTCCACTACTGACCCCGTCACTTTCTTCTCCTCTCTTTCTCCTTCATTCTAACACACAGATAGACACACACATTCTGAAGCAGAAAAAGACTCGGCCTCCTCGCTGAGAAAGTGTCATTTTCGACCCAAAGGGAGATTTCTGGATTGCATGTCTTGCTTTCAATGAACGCAGCAAGATTTTTTTTTTCCACTAATAAGGCAGACAAAAGACGGTGGGTGGTGCTCCTTTCCAAAACCATCCAGTGTTTCACAGGAAGAAACACTCACAGAGGTCACCCTGAGCTTTCCATCTGTTATGCTAGCAATGAGAGGCATCGCTATTTCAACAAACCAGAGGAAGAGAAGTCAATGTGGTGATTAGTCAATCATCCAGTCAGTCCATTACCAGTAACCACTGACTCAGAGTGTAATCAGCAGCTTGTCACTCCTCAGGTTCTCAACACTGTGACTCAGTGAAGAGTAGGCAGAACACTAATTATGAGACTTTTTGAGCCAATTACAGTCTTTTGTCGCAGTAAAAATGGTTTATGTTCTCAACGTGATCCTTTTTTAATTAATTAATTTGCGACTAAGTAACTTCAGGTTGTGCTTTATAATAGATGTGTGCATGTGTGTGTGTGCTCTGGAGGCAGTTGTGTTTAATTAGTTAGTCTTTTTACAAGGGGAGATCCTGTTGTTTCTAAATGCAGACCATCTAGCACACCCTGCACGTTTATTTGGGGATGTTAAAATACTTTTCTCCCCCTGCCTACCGCAGGCCACATTTAGACACACACACACACGGTCCACACAGACAGGGGTTTACAACTGAACCACACACTGTACTAATGCCTCGTTAGTGTGTTCTGACTCATTTAGGCAGAGATTATAGGGTCTGTGTGTTGACTGTCTACCTTACTGACTGACTTAAAGCAAACATGGAAAAGCTTCTGTCAACACTGTGAAGAAGCCACAAGAAGGTTCAATCAAACACAACAAACTATGGTTTAAATTCATGTAATCTGACATGCATTTCGCTGCGGATCGATAACTTTTTCACCAGTGGGAGATGAGAGAACACGCCCACTGAGTTTAGTCTGCTTCTGCATGGGTTTCATTTAGAGCAAACAGGCACATACAGCCTGTTCTGATTAGATTTTCCAGAAATGTCATCCCTCTAAAACACCACAACCAAAACACAAACAACAGGAAGTGCCCCCAGAGTGTATCTGCATCTCCATGACAACTGGTGGATATAGTATTGCTCACCAGAGCCCCACCCATGGTGAAACAATGGTCTTTGAGAGCCACAGGTCCAGTTCTAGAAAAGAATAATGTCTGGCCTCACAACAGTTACACTGGCTTGCGCTATTTAAACTTGCTATTCTTCCTATAATCCTCAGGGAGCCAGCCACACCGAAGAAAGGCCTTTACACTCAATCAGATCTGACCTTTTCATCTGTAATGGATGTGTGCTTGGCTACACAGACAGTATTATGAGACAGGCATGGTTCTGTACACATGAGCTCCCAGTTGTTTATGAATAATGACTAGTCACTTCCTCTGCTTGTGTGTTTGTGCCATTGTGTGCGAGCGTTTTACAGTCAAAAGGAAGAGGATTTATAGCATATGCACGCACACATGCACCACCCTCCCCTTAAGAACAGAAGCACCCAGTGACTTTGACTCTGAATCTGAATCTGTCAGCAAGTTTCTTTTTTTAAATTTCTTTATTATCAGATATTCATGCTATTCATAGTCTGCTATAAAGGCTGCAAACGTTTCATTAATACAATGGGCTTATGTAACTGGAGTGCCATTTGAAACACACATACAAAAAAAGTTAAACTGTAGGGCAACTTCATTTCACCTTGTTACAGATCATGTGACTGCTGTTGAAGTACACTATTTGAACTCTTGCTCCTTTCCTGAAACATCAAAGTCTTCCAAAAATGCAGCAACTCTATCCTGCTGATGTAGGGGATGGCTTTAGTGGTCTCGTGCCCAAACACAGTTACAAACACCTGCCTTATCTCTACAGTTCTGGCCCACATGCAGCCAACACACACACACTCACATACTCAGTATCTGCTCTGTCCGCTATATTTAGCACCATGCACCATTAGCACTTCACACTCCATTGAAAATGTACGGTACAACAGTTTTGATAAGAGCACAGATTTTTTTTCTTGAAGCTTGCGCACGCACACACATACATGTTACATAAATGCATACATTAAGCTGTGTTTACATACTTTTTCATAATATTTCTGAACCCCCTTCCCCCCACCCTTCCCTTCACCCCCTCCCTCTCATCCCTCTGTCCATTGTTTTCCCAGGCTGTGAAAATTCCTGGGCTGTGACCTCTTCCTCCCTTAGCTCCCTTTCTCCTCTTTTCCTCCCTCATACTGTCATAACCGGATCCTCTGCTCTGTTTATTTTCTCCTGTATGTCAGTTCTTGCGACTTAGTTTTACCTTTATCTTTATCGAGGGTTGGTCACTGCATCAGAGGTTTGGGAGAGAGAGAGAGAAAGAGAAAGAGAGAGAGAGTATGTGTGTGTGTTTGCATGTCTGATCCAGCTGATAGATGCAGGCCCATTTGTGTTCTGAAATAACCCACACCCTACTCTTGCTCTAACAAGAAACAGACACAGACTTCTGTGTGTGTGTGTTTGCGTGTGTGTGTGTATGTGTGTGTTTGCGTGCCCAGAGGTCTGACTAAACAAAGCAAGGGCACTTCAATTGCTGGGGCCGCAGAAAACCTCTTCCCCTCTTCATCACTCCTCCCCTGACCCCATCATTACACACACACACACACACGCATGCACATACACTCACATGCACACCTCCCAACCACAGAGCCCAGAGCAGGAAACTCAGTCCCTAAGGGAGGGAGGAGGGGTCAGGAGGAGGGGAGGCATAAACGCCCCCTCCCTCCTCCAAAGCTACAGCAGAGGAGGAAACTTAACTCTACACACTTTCTCTCCACACACACATACACACACACATGCCTACAGATGGTGAACACCCACCGACTCATAACGTTCTGTTCCCCTGCGTCTGGGAGGATTTAAGATACACACATGCTGTGGAGTATGTCTTGGGGGAAACTTTCTCGCCCAGCTGGCTTTGGCTCCATTTAAATAGGAGCTGATGGTTCATAAACGCGGCGGAACAAAGGGGGGAAAAAAAGAAAATCCATGCAGAGGAAAGAAAGCCTCCTCCCTCTCACGCTGTCTTTCTTCAGTGTGAGGTCATCCAGCGAAAGGATCTGCTTTGGACACGACCGCCTGGTCTGGACCTGATCAGAGAGCTCCAGACGAGGTCCTCTCCCCTCCCTCCACCTCCTTCTCTGATCCTAACTCCTCCTCTTTGTCAGCTACTCTTATTTTTTTTTTCCTCTCCTCATCCTCTCTATCCGTTGCATTTTCTCTCAAAACAAATTGGAACATGCAGAGAAAAAGAACAGAGGATTTGGCTGAAGGCTGTATGGATTTAATGTGAGGCATGTTTTTTGTGTGAGCAGCCCTGAAGAAGAGCGTGTGTTTCTCCCGATCCTCAGGTGTTCCAATGGCGTCAGTTGGAGAACCTCTACTTCAGAGAGAAGAAGTTTTCTGTGGAAGTTCATGACCCCAGGAGGTAAATTTATATCACAGTATGAAGCTGGTGTTAAATTGCTGCAGCGCTTTCATTGAGCCAGTTTGATTGTCTGCGTTTTTAAAGAAGCAAGTGAGTGAGAATTGCAACATAGACTCGGCTCTTATTGGCTGGATGATTATTGTCTCATACCAGTTCTCCAGTAATGACTGAACGTTACAGCCATTGAATTTTCTCCAGCTGGTATTTGGAAGTGATAGACTTTTCCCTCAGTTGTGGACATCTTCCAGTAGCTTTTACTGTAAATGACCGTCGTGCCATATGTGAATGTGTTTAGATTCAAACTACACGGCATTACAGTGCAGGATCCGAATCTAATTCAATAATGGTTGCAGCATTTGTTTTGGCAATAGAGCAAGATATTGGGGATGTCTCGGTGGAGCCTGACACAGATTGATTGGCCGATTATTAGAACACTTGTATAACCACATGCATGCACAAACACATGTGGTCATCACACCCACACACACACACACACAGAGTAAACCTTTGATAGCTGGCCACAGAAGGATAGATGACTGCACGATAGCTGTTTTGCGGAGGAAGTGACCTCTCTTGTGTTTATTTAACATGGCTATATATGTTGAGTGTTATTCTACAGACCAAGGGAGGGAGGGAATGGGAGAAAAAGAGACAGACAGGGTGAAGTAGAGAGCAGCGATGTTTTCTTTAAAGGAAGCTGTCATTAAAGCGAGCCGGTCTGTTACTCAGCTACAGATGTGTGTTTAAGTGAGGATGAGTAAACAATGGGGAACAACGTGTGTGGCTCCCCAGAAAATATCTCCATCAGGCTTTCTCTCTCAAGCAGTAGTAGTTCCTCTATTAGCCGCGGTTGAGGGAGTGTTTGCAGCGATGTTTTTCTATTCAGTGTATATAAGGAGGCCTCGTGTCCGCTCCTACTGTAGGGCGTCGGTGACAAGAAGGACGTTTGGTCACAGTGGCATCGCTGTGCATACGTGGTACGCCTGTCCTGCCCTCATCAAGTCCATCTGGGCCATGGCCATCAGCCAACACCAGTTCTACCTGGACCGCAAGCAGAGCAAGGTCAGTCGGATGCGCGCTCGTGCCACCGTCCACAGACGTGATTTGAAATTTCCAAGATGTACAGTACAGTAAAGTTATTAAGCATGGTCAATTGAGAGTGTTGTAAACCCTCTCCTTTATTGTCTTTCCAGTCTAAGATCCATGCAGCGCGGAGTTTGAGTGAGATCGCCATAGATCTTACAGAAACAGGAACCCTGAAGACCTCCAAACTGGCCAACATGGGCAGCAAGGGCAAAATTATAAGTGGCAGCAGTGGCAGTCTGCTCTCCTCAGGTCAGTACACGGTGGGAGCAGGGAGAGATAAATACTTATACATGTGTGTGTGTTTGCATGTGTGCTGGCAAAGGGGGAGTATCGCTGACCACCGGAGAGACAGAAACAGCTGCTTCTGGAAAGAGGCCATTGATTGTGTCCTGAATGTTCTCACACAACATACTGTACACCCCCCTCCACCCAGTGTCATTTTCTCTATGTACAGACCACCTCGCACACGCTCCACACAGATTCATCCTCCAGTGGACCCATGGCCCCTCTAAATATAGAGGCCATGGGAATGAAAAGGGCGGCGGGTCAGGGTACAACTTTGCCACAGCCTTTTATGATGCTCATCCATGTTGAACAAGTAATAAGTGTGACAGGGACATTTCATACATGGATTGATTTAAAGTACTGAGGAGAAAGCTCTTTTAAGCCAAGTGTATCGCATGCGAGGAAAGCAAATGCATTAAGAAGAAACACAAAGAAACACATAGTGCTGTAACCTCTGTAATCTAGTCAGTCTGTACTACATTATTCACTTAACAAATTACATTCACCAGGCCAAACCAGCACCATTTATGATTGAAGAGGCAAGCATGTGTCCATTATTTAGAGACACCTCAGGAATTGAAAGAACACAGTTCTCTTTCTGTACTAATATCCTCCATGCTCTCGAACCCCCCTCTTCTTAGTAACCTCTCCTCCTTCCTAATCCCTTCTCTTTATCTCCACAGATATCCATTCCTTGTCTCCTAATCTCCCTTTTCTCTCCAATTCGTTCCTTTCTTGTTCCACCCCAGCCCCATATCAGACAGAACGTCTCAGTCTTGTCTATATGACTCCTGTGTCTTTGGTGCCATGCCATTTATTTGATTTCACGATGGACTGCTGATGGGAGATCATCCCTATCCAGCATCATATAGATGTCACAGGATCGACGATGTAACATTCACGTGCCTCCTCTCATCATCACAGCCAACACGTGTCCACTTGACCTTGACTGCCCTAACAGCCTGATCCAGATCAAAGAGTCTATGTCAGATCAATTTAAAAATCCTTCCTAGCTAGAAATGAGGCACTGCAGAAATGTTGCCGTTCAACATCACTCAACACACCAAACCAAATGTATCTTGTGGGAACAGTTCGATTGTCACTGCAAGAGTTTGTGTGCCTGCAAAACAATAAGAGTAGAATCTTAAATATAGTGTATCTTGTAGAGAAGTCATTCATTGTTTCTTTCTGCACAAGTGTTGTAGCGGTGGTTAGTTTCATATTGTTGCTGTGTGTTGCGTGGTGGACCACAGAGGGTCACTGAAAGAGCAGAATGTGTGTGTGTGTGTTGTTATCAACAAAGCTTGTTGCAAACAAGACTGGCACCATCCTTGGAGATTGTGCGTCACAGACTTTGTCCTAAACTACCCCTTCCTTGAACTCCTAACACTCACACAAACACACCACTGCAACTTGAGTTTCCTTATCGAAATGTTCCATTCGCTTCCCTGTAAACATCCTGTGGTAGCAGGTGGACGTACAGTTTCTCCACCTCTACCCACCTCCCACCCCCCTCAGCCCCACCAATACCACACACACAATCTGCCAAAAGGAGTCCCCATAACTCCAGAGATGCACACACACACACACCACACACACACACGTCTGACTCATACCTCATGTTATGTGTTGTCTTTACCCTGTAGGCTCTCAGGAATCGGACAGTTCACAGACAGCTAAGAAAGACATGTTGGCAGCACTGAGGGCCCGGCAGGATGCTCTGGAGGAAACGCTAAGACAGCGACTAGAGGAACTCAAGAGCATCTGCATCAGAGAGGCGGTATGAGAAAAGCAGACAGATCTGGCAGATAGAATATTTAGCAACTTTCTGTACAACTTAATTTTTTTCCATGTCCCCTTTTCGTCTGGCCCAGGAGCTGACTGGAAAGCTTCCAAAGGAATATCCTCTGGATCCGGGAGAGGAGCCGCCCACTGTGAGACGGAAGATCGGTACTGCCTTCAAACTGGACGAGCAGAAAATTCTTCCTAAGGGAGAGGTGAAGCTCCAGCTCCATTTTTTCTTCAGTAGCACTTTAGCGCTCCCCCAACAGGCAAATACAAATACAAACAGGAGGTCATTCTTGGTGTCAGTGTTTGAAACAAATGGAGTACCTGTGCCACTGGCCTTGACTGTATTGCAATAATTGGAATATGTTGAATATGAGTGCCAATTAGCCAAAAGCGTTTATTCTACTTTTAACATGGCTGTAATGTTAATTATCCATTGATGAAATATGGTGTTTAAAAGCACTTGAAATTATGCAGTGCTGGTCATGTCTGGCTGAGGATTTATCTTTAAAACCAAAGGCTTCATACTCCCAAAATTGATGATGATTGATGTAATAATCAGGAAAGGAATCAAAGATTGCCAAAAAACCACAGTCTGAGACGTCTTGTAAAAAGTTTTCACTGCATCTTTGCCTTGCTGTCTTTTTGTGCCACGGGTTCATTTTCCAACGCAGCAGAATTTCTAAAAATAGTCTGGCAGCGTTCTCGCCACAGGAAGTGGTGATAGTAGGATTGTGTGTGCCCCTGTGTGCTTGCTGGTATGTGTGCGTGTGGGTGTGTGTCGCCGAGGTTATATGCTTTAAAACTGCCTCGCAAGCAGAAAGAGGTTTCTCTGTTTACACCGAACACCTTAAACTCGCGCACAGAAAAACAGAAGCCGCTCTGGCAGTAATTCGAAGGGACTGTTAAGAGCGAGAGGGATTCCTCAGAACTGAGGTAGTCCTGTAAGATGTTGACCCAAGTGAATACATCATCGCTCTGTCTCTGTGGAGTCAAGTGAAATCATGTGTCCGTTCTCACATATGTGAGTGCACTCAATTTCTATTTAAGCACACTAGGTTCAGTGTACTACACCATATAATGCAGTGTGTAGAGGCACATTGTGCAGTAAACATATATACAATACATTTGCAGGAGAGTGTGTTTTACTTCGTTCACCTAATAGTCTCTGAGGAGCAGTATAGAGGTGGGGAGGATGGATTGATGGAGAGGTGTTACTACTGGGGACAGTTTCTCAATAAAGGATATCTCGCAGTAAGGCTGCAGCACAGATAAATGATTTCCGCACTGTGTTTTCCCTGGCAAGGCTTTGCATGTGTGTGTCTAACCAAACGCATTGCATGGGAGAGTTACAGTCTGAATACGTGTCCGCAAACTGAGCCTTGTTGGTTTTGGATTGTGCTTAGATTTCTGTTGCTAAAACTGCGAACCAATCCAGTATCTCTGTGCGTGTGTTTGCGCTCATGTTTGTGTGTTGGTGTGTGTGTGTGTGTGTATGCACTTATTCCAGGAAGAGGAGCTGGAGCGTTTGGAGCGCGAGTTTGCCATTCAGTCCCAGATTACAGAGGCAGCCAGGCGCCTTGCCAGCGATCCTCACGTGAGCAGCAAGAAGCTGAAGAAACAGAGGAAGACGTCTTATCTGAATGCACTGAAGAAGCTCCAGGAAATTGAGAACTCTATCAATGAATACCGGGTTCGCTCTGGCAAGAAGCCTACGCAGAGGGCATCTCTTATAATAGAAGGTACCTACATACTTCAACTACGTTTTTTAAATTTCTTCATTTCCATTGGCTATAGTTGCCATCACATTGGATACTTTTTTGGTGCAGATTTTTGAGCATTTAAGGTTTTAGACTTTACTTTTGTACTATAAAGTCTTCTCTTTTTTTATCTTATAGAGGCCAATATTGGTTCTGAAGACAGTTCGTTGTCTGATGCATTGGTCTTGGATGATGGTGAGTCCTTGAGGGGATTGTAGCCGTAAACCTGTGTGTGCTTTTGTGGCTCATGATGATGATTTTACGCCATCTTGTCCCAGTTCAGCTGCTCTAACTTCTGTCTTCAACTTCATGCTGTTTCAGATGATCCTCAAGTTACAGGTACCCCCACCTTCTCTCCAGTAGCATCACCTCACAAGGGCCTCCCTCCGCGACCACCATCTCATAGTCGGCCCCCTCCACCACA
>JAOXYL010000090.1:14628907-14646422 GCA_028564955.1 Terapon puta
TATAGAAGAATCAAATCCAGATTTTTAAATGGTTAAAATGTAAAATTTGTCATTATCACTATATGGATGTGATTTGACTCATGTAATCCATAAAAAAGTTATATTCATTCTGCAGTTATTGACCAGATCGTGCAGTAAAGCCAGCTGTGTATTACTGTATTTTCCAAGTACGGTAACTTTTGCCTCTTGTTACTCCTTTGAGTTACAGAATCCAACAACATAAAATACCAACTTCTGTTTTCTTTGTTTTTGTGCTGGGGCCATCAGATTCTATCACGAGACAGGAAATCAACAAGTCTAAGAGGATGAGGGGGGGGGGGGACTCAAGTCCAGCACTTTTGTTTATTGAGCAGAAAGCCCCTGGTATGACAGGAATCACAAATAGCGCAAATCTAGTTGTTTATCTCTTCTCAGAGAGCATCAAGAAGCAGCTCGGTCTGCTCACTGTATCTTTTACTAAAGGCTAGAATGACTGAGATCACTGTCTGTAAAGTGCCTCTCCCACTCCACGGGGACTCATCAGTGTGTTGCCAAACTATGGGACTTAACCGTCCGCCATGCCCTGAGGCGCAGGCTGTTGAAGGTGTGGCTGGACAACACAAAATGTTTGATGATTGTGGATTATGAATGATGAAACTGCAGAGGATACGCAGTAAGTTGTCCACCGCAGTGATTTCCTGATATAGGTTTACTATTGTATATTAAAAGTTAAAAGAATCTGTTTTGTAGTTTTTACGTCATAAAACAGTAATTACTTCATTATGTGCTTTTCCTGTCACATCGGCCGAGTGGATTTTATTCTCCAACGTCTCATTTTTAAGGAAGCAGAAATGGCCTCTCATACCAATCCACTGACTATTTTGACAAGATGTTGGGATAGCAATGCAGTGAGGGCAGAGGGAGTGTGGTGGGAGAGGCATGTGAGAAGGAGATTTCTCATGGACTGAAACGCAGTCACACTGAAGACTTTTGACCCAGGCCCCCCAAAAAACCTCCTTCCTCTGGAAAGAATGTGGCTTCATCCAACCCCCCCCCCCCCTTCCCTGCCCTCCACTCCTCTGCTTCTCCTCCCTCCCACAAGACTGTGAGAAGGCACTGTCTTCTCTTACATGGTCTGTGCCGTGTTGGCTGGAATCTGATTTCCATGTGTACACTGTGTCCCATACATGTGCTGGTGTGTTGTTATGCTGCGAGCCTCCAGCTAACTAACACTGAATACCGATCAAGTGTCCTGCCAACACGCCTGATCTTATTCTCCTGCATTTAGCTCATTTTAATTTTCTCCAAACACTAATAATTTTAGTAGAGTGCAAAAAAAAACCAGCCATAAGCACATGTGGAATAATATTTTTATTTTCACAAGCAAGCCACTACTTGAGTTAAAAAAATCCCCATTGTTGCATTGAAAATACAATAAAAAATCATGATTAAACCTGTTAGAAGAATATTGCAAAAGGTCCTAATATTACTATGTTAAGGCATAAATCTTTATTGGACACTACCTGCTATGTAGCGGTATGCATATGCTGTCTCCATCTTTGGTTGCATTGCTACTGTCCCTTGCCTGTTGTTTAGCTTAAACCTATGAGTTCTGCATACTCACATATCCACCTCAAAAAGATTTCACTTTTCTTTTTGTACTCCATCAACATTAAAGTGTAATTTTTGTCCACGCTTATCTTCCTTTGTATAGGGTTGTTATATAGCAATGTCACCGTTTTCCTCAATACTCAAGTCCTCTCTGCTGTTTGAGCTGCTTCACGCTCCCAAACACCCGCCCACAGTATAAATGTATCAAAAACATATGCACAAGACATCAGTTTGTTCCAGAGTTCATTTGGCACACTGGTTCATTCTGACAGATTTGCCATTTGCCTTTATTAGGCCTCTTAAGATGTGAAAATAAACAAAAAAAAAAAAACATTGCATCTGTGATTCTGACAGATTTCGTCATAAAGGGTTAAGAGGCTTTTGTGGATAAATATCCATTAACTTCTTTCATAGGTCTTCTTCACGTCTGGGGTTCACATCAGCTCAGTGGAAGCGCTCATGTCTATGATGGGGGTGTTGTCAGGGATATTGACATCGGTTGGAATGAGGTCGGCAACAAGATCATTTCCTTTCAGATCCAAGTTCTTTAGGAGTCCGCTAACACTTTCCTCGTTGACATCATTCACGAGCTGCTCCAAATTCTCTCCAGCCTCCACCTCCATCAGCACATCCGGAGACGTTTCCTTGGGTTTCTCTGGCTCAAAAGTGGAAATCGCAGACACCTCAGCACTATCTTGGCATTCCTGAGTCACCGGGATGTCTGAGGGCTCAAAGGCTGGAGCAGGGATGAGAGAGGGAGGAGTGCTAATAGGTTCAGGAGTTGCATCAGGGACACTCATGTCGATCAAAGGCGGCGAAGAAATCTCTGGCTCAGGGAGAGACTCTTGGCTAAGCAGGTCTGTCTGTTGCTCAAGGACCTCAACTGGGGCAGGTACCGGCTCTGAGACGGGCTCGGGGTCATCCTCAACTTCTGCCTCTGGATCTGAGGTAGGCTCTGGTTCGGGAACAGGCTCTGGAGCTGGTTCTGGTTCTGGAGTTGCTGTTTCGCAGACTGAGACCAGGGGCTCGGGCTGCGCAGGAGCCAGCGTTTCCTTTCCCACAGGCTCTGGCTCATCACTTAGAGGGGCTGGGGCAGCAGGAGCCTCCACCTCTTTACACTCCGACACACATTCTTCAGGGGGGGTGCACGCCACCGGTGCCACGGGCTCCTCCACCACCACATCTAGATTCCCAACGGCCTCCTGAGCCTGTGTGATCCCAGACTCTTCGGCCGGTTGTGCTGCAGCTGGCTCCTCTGCAGTCGGCTCCTCTGCAGCCTTCTCTTCAGCGGGAGCAGCTTCACCGCTGTTTGCTGGGGCGTCTCGCCTTCTGCTGAACCTATTTCCCATGATGAACCTGCACCAGAAGTTCAAAAAAAGGAGAATAAAAGTTATTTAAATAAGTTAATGTCAATTTGATCGTTGAAGATCCTTCAGCCCAATAATGCACAAGATCCATGTTGCGGTCTTTGTACTGCAGTTGAAGTTTTTGCTTTTCTTTGAAATTCATAAATATGCAATACTTCATGGTTACAGAAACAAGAAAAAGCAAAGAGAGAAACTTTCTTGAAAGGGTCGGGGTCTACTTGCCTGGCTGAGCAAAAATATCCCCGTTTGTGAGTGATGGTACATTGTGTTCTCTTGCACCTTTCCCGGGCTGCATGTACAGCATGTCCTACACAGTGCCGGGATGTGAGCGTGTCTGTATGCTGAACGTCTGTGGGGTGCACGTGGATCTTTTAATGCATTTGTTCGTCTGATTCTACCTTTCTTGCTTGCTTCGCACTGCACGCCACCTCTCAGATCTTTACTCCATTACGAGTCGATTCTGCAAAACTTTCAGACGCGCACCCAAAAAATGCTTGCCACTCAATATCACACGCACCCTCGGAAGGAAAACAGTCGGTTATAATTTCCCTTTGTGTGTGTTTTCTAAATAGTGTGTAAAACAACCACACCTTGATCCAGCTGCTGCCTCTGTCAGGACAGTGGACCCGCGCGCCCAACACGCTCTGTAAGCACTTTAATTATTTCCCATCATGCCATGATCCTAATTATCACTAACGAAAACAATATCTTCGCTAATTCCCTGCTAAATGCAAAACGAACAAAGGAGCTCCTGCAGCCGACCCCGCCTCCCTCTCGTGCTCAAACAACTTTAAAATAAACCAAAATTCACACAGGTAAAAAAAAAAAAACAGCTCCGGTTCAGAAGTGCACTTCAAATCTGAGCCGCTCAGACCAACCTTATCAGCTCCTTCCTCGCTGCAGCCAAAGTAGGTGAAGTCGCAGATGATCTCGCACTCTTAACCAGGAGGAGTCCGCACGTCAAACTGTCTGTGGGAGCGCGCGCGGCCGGAGGGAGTCGTGCGCGCCGCGCGCGTTCGCGGCACGTGCGTGCGCCTGCTGTGAGCCAACCCCAGGGACCGCGAGCGCAGCATGACTCCACCGACTTGTCTCACTTAACAAATGTAAGTAAACAACTCAGCTTGTAACTATACATTTAATTTGACCCAGTATTCGGCCTTAATCTGTAGGAAGCCGAAAGAAGCAGGTGGAAAAAGTGTCTAATGTCGACCAGCTTCACTTGTGTTGATTTCAAAACAATTCTTAGATTCGGTTTCATTATTAGAGCTTTACACTCATATTTTGTTTTTTCATGAAATCTAGAGATCTAAATATCACCTATTATTTATTTTACTTTAACTGAAATGTGATCATTATGTTAACCATGCTGATAAGCTAACTTACATTAAGTTGAATATTAAACCGTGACACATTTATTCTGTACGGAGTGTTATGCTGCTAGTTCACAACCTCCCAGCCACAGCTGATTCTTGGAAGATCACAGAGTAAGATCATGCAGAACTATC
Organism: Terapon puta; assembly: GCA_028564955.1. Taxonomy (NCBI): domain Eukaryota; kingdom Metazoa; phylum Chordata; class Actinopteri; order Centrarchiformes; family Terapontidae; genus Terapon; species Terapon puta. The sequence goes on from JAOXYL010000090.1 coordinate 14,633,370, forward strand.
GTTCTAAGTTGTAAAGTAAATGCTTTTCTCTGTGTACAGTGATAACTATCATCCTTTTGATACACTTTCCATGAATGTTTATGTTGGTTCCTGTCACTGTGAATATTAACTCTACAGGTTCAGGGTCATGAAGTTTAAAGCGACTCGAGTTGTGGCTGCCGATTCTGTGAAGAGACCCGCCAGCCTCTGGTGGATTTCTGTGATTCTGTTCTTCATCGTGGTTCAGATACTGACCTCCCTGGTGGTCTTCACCGGTGTGTTCATCCTCTCCAGCGAGGTCTTCATCAGCCCCTTCAACTTTTGCTTCGTGTCTCAACACGGTGATCTGTCCTGCGAGTGGTGGTCCAGGTACGCCGTCGGTGGAGATGAATCTCAGATAAAAATTAACATCCTCACAACAGTAGTCACCCTGGGTTTGTATGTTCCGGTGGTGCTCGTGGCCTTCGCCCTGCTGGCCTTGCTGCTGGCAGCTTACGCCAAAGACACAGGAACACTCCGGCTGAGCGTGGTCTGCCAGGCCGCTTCCAGTCTGCTCATCCTGACCGGCATTATTGGGTTTTTGGTACTCAACTGGATGTACGTGGGCTGGAAAAACATGACTGTCTGGTTTTACCTCTGCGTACCTGTGCCAGTTGAGCTGATGATCACAGCTGCACTGACCGCTGTGTTTGGGTGGAACCTGGGTCCGGATGAGAAGATGTGGATAAAAAAATCATCCTCAGCATGTTAACCAAAGCTAAAGTGTTTGATAGATGTGATTTTCTTTCTTTATTCTTACAATGAAATCATTTTGTTACATGTTCTTTTAATCATTTATATCCTGATGAAAACAGTTACAATAAATTTCAGTTTACTGTTCTGCTGTCAAATTAACTGGAACACAACATTAATTCCTCTATCATGTCATGTTTTTTAGTCTAGAGAAACCAGTTTCTGAAATGAATGGGTCTGTAAATAAATATCACATGAAAAAAAAGAAAGAACAGACTGGCCTGTTTTCTCTGACATGCACAGCTGGTGGGCATGTGACAAAGAGAATGAAAGTGTCAGAAAGGTGGATGACTAACAGAATAAACTGCTGACGGTTTCTATTTTTATTCTGCTTGCTCACAAGGAGGAAATCATTTAGTACATAAAAATAACTGCCACATTCTCATTTATTCAAGTGGAAAAAACCTCAATAATCAGTGAACATTAATTTATACTTTAATATAAGAGCATGCTCCATGATCTTCCAGTTCAGTGCCAATGTGAGGCTTTAATCTCTCATCAAGAGAAATGTAAAGCTTCTTCACGGGCACTGATTCCTATGAGGAAATAAGAGGCCAAAAGTCCAGCTACAGTGTAGAGCTCAGTAAACAAGCAGCGACTCAGTGAGGAGTGTTCACGCCTCTGCTCATAGACTGACAGGCACCTCTAACCAATAATACACCGTGCCATAACAACAGCACACTTTCACATTCACTATTAGAGGCTCTGTTAAAGAGACCATTGTCAGAAGAGTTTTTGGTTTCTGTTCACAGAAAGATTCACACATTAAATCTTCTCCCAGCATTACAAAAGACCAAACTCCAGGTGTCCTGTAACCTGTGTGTTAACTGAGATGTAGCAGCTGCATGACCACGGGGCATACCTCAGATTTTGTGCTCTACATGAATTATGTTGTTCCACCAAACATACCATATTTTCTGGACTATAAGGCGCACTTAAAATCCTTTCACACAGCCGCACTGTTTGATGGATTGTCGGAGCATTACAGCTTCCGTAGTCAGGAGCCTTGCGGAGTAATTCGTACCGACATATTTGTTTTGTTTAATGCGCCTTATAATCCAGTGCGCCTTATGTATGAAAAAATATGAAAATAGACCCGTTCGTTGATTTTGCACCTTATAGTCCGAAAAATGCAGGAATTTAAAGTGACATTAATCAAAGGAGCCGTTCCCCATGTGTACGTTTATGGACGAGCTGTGCGATACCGACTGGGCCGTCTGGTGAATTCAGCCATTTTGGTGGCACATTTCAGTGGCACTTCAATTAAAAATGATCGTCAGGTAAAAAATATTTCTCGCACAAGACGCAAGTCGTCGTCATCCCCCGCTGCTGCTCCTTTTGCTGACATTTTCGAGTGCTCTTTTCTCTCAGCCTCCAGTTCAACCTCCGTGGGACCACCGTGATCCTGATCTGGTCCTGACCTCTGACTCTCACGCCGTCGAGACCGCAGGCTCTTGGCATGCGGCTCCATTTCCGCCTCTGTAACGTCCAGGTCCGTTTCTGAGACATATGTCATGTCCTGAGCGTCGCCACAGTCGTCCTCCTCCTCCTCTGAAGGCACCTGCTTCGCCGTTGAGGAGGCAGGGTCGCCGCTCGTCTTCACGGTGAGGCCTGCTGCCGTGTCTTCAACCTGTGTGCGTTTGTGTTTGTTTACACAGTGCTTCAATATATCACATTTAAATCCACTATGACAAATCTATGACAAATTTCCACATCTAAGTTATCTGAGATGCTTCATGCAGGTAAACTGTAGATGGACAAAATGTATTTTAGAGAAAAATAACTGTATTTTGATCGACATTTGACGTTGATTTCTATAGATATTAATTTCAGTTATAGTTAAGTTCTTTTATATGATCTCATCATACTAGAAATATCAATACCTGGGTCTGTATAAGCGTTTTTCTATGTGTGAGGAATAAACCAAAGAAACAGCGCCACCTTCCGGTCAGTGAGGAGACTCATTGCGTCTTCGCAGCGGCTCAGACATGAAACAGCCGCTTCCGCCAGCTCTTTCTCGTTCATACAGTAGAAAACAGCCCTGCAAACACAGCAGTACGGACTGTCAACAAAGGAGGCTCAATAAAGTTTAAATGAAGCGTGAAACCGAGACTTCATCTTGTTATTTTCACGTCTGCTACCTCGCAGTTTTCCTCTCCCTCCTCCTCTTCAGCGGCTCCTTCTCTTTCTTCTTCTGCTCCCTCTTCGCCATCCAGGACGGCAGCGCCCGGTGTCTCTCTGACATCTCGGCTCTGCAGCATGAAACTATCTTTTTTTTTTTTTTTACAACGACGGAGAAGTTACTCGGTTGTTCTTCAGGGTTTAATCGGTGAGAAACGTGAGGGTGAGCGTGGTTTGGTGAAGTCACGTGATCAAACTGGTTTCGTCTTCAGCGCCACTTAGAGGCCAAACAGCTTACTGCACCACAAAGACAGAAACCACCATACCTCCATCATATGTGCAAAAATAACTCTTTTACTTTTTTTTTAAATGAAAAAATCATATACAAATGCATTATATGTAATTAAGATGATAATTTGTATGTAACAGAATCTATGTCTTATCTTTAAGGCACTCATGTTATATTATATACTTAGTTGCCACCACTGGGATTAAGTTACTTTGAGTTGTCATGAATCCAAACATTAATGCTTGATTTGAGTAAATGCTATGTTTCAGTGAGTGTGCTATGTCTAAGGGTATGGATCGGGAACTGTATCATCACTGATACTGAAAGGCAAATATCCACAGATGGTGAAAAAAGTCTGCAAAAATGTGCAAAAACCTGTAAATGTATACGGTATGAAAAAATATTTTTTTTAAAAAACTGTGTCTTTTTTATTCAGTCACTTCTGCCTCCTATGAATATACTGGCACACTTACATAAACACACACACGCGTGCACAAACACACACACTGAACTATTTATCACTGTTGAAATAGATCAGTGGTGTGTTGTGTGATTAAAACTGATCCATTCACATCTCTCACTCTGTTCTTTCTTTATTTCTTTCTCTATTCTATTCTTTTCTCTATTTCTTTATTTATTTTTCTTTAACATTTTCCTTAATAAAAAATCTGATCTGTTTCACCACCTACACCATGTTTTATATTTTTTACCTGCAAGACATGGTCAGATAAAAGCTGCTCACTGGGTATGTGTGGATATCCTCAAGCTGCAATGGCTTCCAGCCTTGTGTGTCTTATTCTGGCCGACAGCAGATAATCCATGCCAGTCTGGTCGCATGACACATTTTTTTCTCACTTTTCCCTCTTTTCTCCTCCCTCTATCCTTTTTGTCACTCTCTTTCAATCTCTGATGTTCCAAACAGCCTTGTATCACACTCACTTTCTGTCACTTTGTACCCAAAGCTGCCCTCTCTCACTCGGGCCTTTTAATTATGTCTCTAAAGCCCCTTCCCTACAAGTGCTTAGGCCTTGATTGCAAAGCCCAGCTTTGTATATTTGACTAAATTAAAAAGTGGAGAAAACGGAAAGGGGGAGAAAAAAAAGAGTCAAGCCAAAGAGCATGTTAACAGCCAGATGCACGCTTTTCCTAAAGGGCTCAAGTTCAATGCATTTCAGGAACAACAAGTAATCACAGAACTAAACAGGTATCAGGTATTAAAATTTACTACAGATATCTAAAGAAGCGCTTTAAAAAAAGTAGGGTTAGGGTTAGTAAAAACTAAGCTTTTATTGATAATTGATAGACATGAATTAAGTGGTTTCCATTAAAACATATTATCTATGAGGGTCTCAGATGGTGCTCTATTCTATCTGTATCATATTCATCTCGTTGAAAACAAAAGTAAAAAGTAAGTAAAAAAAATTAAGTCATCAACATCATTAACTCAATCCTGCCATTTTTAATTGCTTTTATCAATTCTGAAAAAAATCCAAATGTTCAAAAACCTTTGAAGAAACCAAATATGCACTGAACTCATCCTCCTCCAGGCTCACTGCCACATCTTCAGATCAGGCCACGCTAAGAAGATTTCTGTTTGCTAATGGAGTGAAGCTTGTCACTGCTTTACTTGCAGCAGAATTTGTGGGTCGAACATGGTCAAAATGTCTGTTAGACTTACTGACATGAGAGCATCAGCACTGTGGTGTTTCACACTGGTTTAACCTTGGTGTCAAGATATTAATAGCCTTGAATAAATATTGCAATGACCCTTATTTTTAATTATATGTAAACTAGCACATGTATCCATAATTACATTGTGTATACATTTTGAATACACCGTGTCTTGTAGACTTTAGTTTGATGTAAAGATGAGAAGCTCTTATCTTATCTTATCTCATTTCAATTTGACAGGTAAGTTCAGAGACCCTTTCAACTGATCTAATCTACATCTTCTTTCTTTTCTTCTTCACATGTTCTTCTTACTTTGAGGGCCCTAATTGATGAGAACCAGACTAATCTTTTTGTTGTCTTCCTAGGCTTAACCCTGCTTGGAGTAAGGGTCATTTCCATTGGCCATCTGTCCCAGAAACTCTCGTTGTGATTGGCCATATGGCGAGAGCGAGACAGCAAGATTTAGGAATAGCAGAATGTTTAAATTGAATGAAGATCTTCCAGCGGTCGAATGGGGAGAAATGTTATCTGTAAGTCGAGACATAATATAATCTTGTAACGTTACCCAGGATCACGCCAGTGTCTGTGTGTCTACATTTACAAGTGCACATAGACATTCACAGATGCAGATTCTGGGTAAAAGTAAATAATGTCTTTCTTACTTGTATGGCAACACATAAACTGCTTCAGACAAGGAGTTCAGTCTGACACCGAAAGAAAAAGAGGAAGTATTTTTCACCTTTAAAGCCTGTGACCTCCCTCTTGACAAAGCATGTTTTGATCACTGCAAAACCTAGGGGAGCCAATCATCCCCAGTATAAACCAATGTTCAAAGATGTGTGTAACACTGTTTGTTGATGTGCAGAGCTGTACGTATTATTAGATTTGTTACATATTTCTGTCACATCACCTGGACATCTGAGTCTTATGCACTTCATATGCACTATAAAGATGTTTGACACTGGATATTGACCAAAAAAGCTTTAATTAGTTATGGGTTTGAATTATCAGGTAATGTTTATTTGTACAGAGAAGCAACACTGGAAGAAATTGAAGCCATTACAGGGAGACGTTTTTTATGGGGGTAGTATTTTAGCCTTTTTCTATTATTAAAATACACACAGAAATTTACTGCATGGCTTGGAAAAGATGATCCACTGGATAATTAGGAAGTTGTGCATACTTTTGTCTGCTGAGCCAACAGGTAAACAGAGTTTTAGGGGGGTGCAGTGCACACAACAATCATCCCATCAACATCCTAAAAAATCTTTTTTCCTCACTCATGGGAGCTTTACTGAAACCTTTTTTAGTCGCACTTCATTTCTGGTTTACTTCACATCTTTGAAAACAAGGGAGATGCCTTAGGGATGACATTCCCTGGATAACAATGTATCCCACTATTGCACTAGGATGCAGTCTATGTTTATGTTTGATCTTAAAAGACTGGAGGGCAAAAACAGAAAAAAGATATTTTGCATTGTGCTGTACAACAGTGAAGGATTGCAAATAGCAAATTAGTGGGAACCAAAAGTTTCCTGTGTGTGAGTATCTGTGCCTGTGGTTGTCTTCTTGGTGGTGACTGCATCTGTCACTGGTGAATTGGTACTCAGGAGACATCGCACACACCAATCCATATGGGAAATTTGACATAATACAGAGAAGATGCAGTGCTCCCTGGAAGCAGTGGGTAAGCATGAACAGATTATGTAGATTGTGAATTGAGAAAAGTGGATATAAATTACCCAAAAATGCAGGATTAGGGTGAAAATAAAATAGGGCGCTTGCAATCTCAAATATTTAGTGTTCAACCAATCTTTTTTTTTTATTATCTCTCTTTGCTTTGGGTTGTTTTAATGGCTGATAGTATGGTTGTTTTTCTGACATTTGTTTAACGGGGTCATTTTATTTTCTTTCTTTGTCTTTTTAATCTGTCAAATGGGCCAGGGAATTTAACATCAGCTCTGTCTGCTGCATGATATCACATATGTCTAAATCTGTCCAGGAATAGGATATTTGTGTTTACTTTCAGTGTCTGAGGCTCTTGGGACCGTCTGCCCTTAAGCTGAGTGTTATGTAAGGAATCGTCCGTGGCTGTTATTAAATTTCATGTCAAAATTTTCAATGACCTGTCCGTTCAGAAAAAAAAAGGAAAAAGTCAATTATGCTGTTGGCCCACTGAAGTAAAGGCCTTGATTGCTTTACTGCATAACCTGTATTTGTTTCCTCAGCAAATGTAGGATTAATACAGTCGACTGTGCATGAGGGTGATTAGTTGTGACATAATCTGCAGTTGTGACATGAAATGCCCATGCAAGCAAAGGCAAGGAAGTTTGTTGCACTAAATCTGTGTGAGATAAAAAAAAAAATAAGGAAAAAAAAAAAAAAAAAAAAACAAACAAAACACAAATCAATGAGATGATAAATGAGAGGTCACCAGGACACAGTAATCTGTTCCACTCTATTAAAGGCAGAACTCGTAGACAACTGCTCCCTCATCAACAATAATAGGCCAAATCCACTGGGATTTCCTGCAAGTCACAGACTCGTGGCAGGATATTAATGACTTTTCCTCGGAAGCTGATAAAAAGTGCTTCTCTTCTAAGTTCAGCAATCTGTTGTGTTTTATTGCACCATGCAGATCAAGCAACACTGGCACGGATTCAATGCAAGTCCGGATATTGTATTACTATAGAAGTAATATGCTTGGAAACCTTTTGACCTTTTTGATACGTGCTGCTGTTGAACTACATGGAACATACTGCTGTCTTATCCCTGACCGTTAAGATGACCCTGTCTTTGAAAGCTTGTTGGTGTTTTTCCAGGCAAACAAACTTATTCTTAATGCAAGTCACACACTGCTCGCATGCGTTATTTCACAATAAGGGGGGGAAAAAAGAGAATAGAGGGAGTGAAAGTTGATTTCACCCAGCAGTGTCACCTGGCTCACTCAACCGTAGACTCTGCCAAATTAAAGATGTTAATTTCATCCTTAAGCACACGCTAATAAGAGCAATCACTTGCCTGGTTAAGACTCCAATCAAAATGCTAATTACATTCCTGGTCTCGCAATGAACAGTTTAGGTTTCATTATCCTCCTTTAGTTCTACTTTTCTGGCTCTCCCCTCCCCTCTGTGGTTTTGCCAAAAAGGTTGTGACATTTAAAAAAGGGGTCTGATTATCTTTCCATTGGAGTTGCCTTCCTTTCTAATATGTAATGGGCGACTTTAATCTACAGCTGGTGGAGAAATGTCAGAGATTTTGAGGAATAAGCGCAATGTGGGAGATTTGTGGGGATTGGTATAGAGACGATGTTCCGCTGTGCAGCTGCTCATTGTTATAAGCTTTAATTTGGTGTAGCCATGCCAGTCATCATGCATTCTTACTATTGTGGCTTTACAAAATAAAAAACTACTTTACCACAGGGAAACTTTGAACTTTGAAGTTTCCACTGCATTTCAGTAAGGGCAAAATACAGAACAGCACAGGAAACTTCATTTACTGCCTGTACAAGAGGGCAAATCAGTTTCTTTAGGGGCATTGCATTCATATAATAGAGTTTTTTCTTTTTTACATCAGCTTATTGAACAGTTCTCAAAAAGAGAGTCCATCCATATACAGCACATAAATCAAGAGCATTTTATTCTGAAAAAAAAGAGCTGTGGTAATGTGCGTAGAGGAAGCAAATTAAATACTTCAGGGACACCTCAGTATTACAAAAAGCTAACCATATGTTACAGTGAGTCACTGGGGATTAAACACAGCATTTCCATTTGCTTTAACTTCCTAAAACACAAAGCTTTTTTCCTCAGCAGCAGCAGCAGCAACAGCGGCTCAGGTAGACTGTCAGAGGAGATTTTGTCTTTTGTTCCACTTTGATCCCGGTCCCTGTCAAAGCCCCTAAAACCTCTGCTTTCTAGGTCCCTGATTGCCTCAGAAGACGCAGGCAAGACACCAGCCTGGCTGTCATGGCAACAGATGCAGATTTTAACCTCTTTGATGTGCAGTAAACAAAGGTGTATGTGCATCAGTTTGTCAGTATTGGGTGAGTGACAGAGGGAGAAAGAGAGACAGAGAGAAACAAGCCGACGATGGCGGCGCGGCATCTGGTCACCTGTATCGGTCAGCGTCCACGGAGGCTTGTCGTAGAGCAGTCACCCGCACTTTCTCGCCTCAGTTCAAATGTCACACCGCTCCGGATGAGGCAGCTTCACTGCAGTCTCCCCCAAACCAAGCACACCCCAGAAAATAAATGATTCATGCACCTCCAAGACAACACTTTCATTTTGGAATCATTCACAGGGGATTAGTGTCGTTTTTAAGCAAAGGCCCAGATGATGCAACTTTATGATTACGCATATATTTTGCGGGTGAGTGTGTTCATCTCCTGCTGAATTAATTCATACCGAGGTTGTTACTGCAGAAGAAAAAAATGGTGCCAACTTACTGAATAATGATGACCTTGGAGACTGAAAATATGGCCCCCAGGCTTTCTGATAGGCTGTGTCACTTTGTGCTTTACTGCTTGTTTGTGAGGTTCACTGTGGGTGTTCATCTTTCTGACTTATTGTTTGTTTTTGCAAGTTTTATGTGAAAAAAAAAAAGTCAAAGGCACAGGAAAGGAAATTAGATCTTTATCATTTGAAAGAATAGATTTGATTTTTTTCAACATAAATTAAACAGATTGAAAGGTAATTATCTTAACATGTCCACTGTTTGTCTAAGTAGCTGGTAAGGTGCATTGGAATTGAAAGTACGCATATTTTAGGCAGGTGTACTTGAGGTATTATGCTATGTATTTACATGTTCCTTTATAGTTTTACCTACAAGCTTTTCAGAGATTAATAATGTACTTTTTACTTAGATACAGGTGATCTTATAACAGTAGCCACAGGCCATTCTGCATTTTAACTTTTGATACTTTAGATATTTTTGGCTATTTTGGTCATTTTACTTAAAAAGGAATACTATGTTGTTGACTATATGACTATAATAGTAAAGAATGAATAACACACTGTCCATCTTACGTATCAAAAGTTTCATTCAAAAGCTCTAAAATGCACCATCGCTCTCTCCTCACTCGCCAGGAGTTTCAACAAACAACATTAAAAAGGATGGTATCAGTTTGCCACACAAAATGACTATTTGATTATCAACCTAAAGTAATATAGGACATAGAAATGTCTCATGTCTTATGTCCATCCCTGAGAGAAAAGCTGCAGAGGCACAGACCTGCCAGTGGACACGGTGGCATCAAAGGAAACTCTCCATCCAAGCCAAGCCGACACTTGGCTCTTTTTTCAGCTAATTAAACAAGAAATAAATGGGAGTTCCAGATTCAGTTCATCATAAGACTACGAGGAGGGATTATCACATCAATTATTGCTCGTGTATGGTGCTGCACATGCGCAATCAGCTCTCCTCCGCGTCTCGCGCCAACTGAGCCCAATCTCAAAACCGCGAGCAGCCGCAGACAGATGATCCGTTTATTTGAGGGGACGGATCAGTCTCGGACCGACAGACTTGAGCCCTGCGGGGAAATTGTGCTCATCTGACAGTTTTATTTATTATTAATTCTTCACGGGATGAGTGATGATGACTCAGAAGTTCATCAGCTCCCCCTCCTCCTCCTCCTCCTCCCGTTCGTGCGTTTTTTTTACCCCCGAGGCTTCCCTCATCCTGACCAATGAGATGAGGATGAAAAGGTGAAAGTTGGATTTTGTAAATCAGTTTTTCTAACAGGCGTTAATCCGCAGCGTTGACTCGGGCTGGCGGAGGGATGAGAGGGACACACACTCGGACAAGTTTGACATCGAGCCCGAGAAAGCGGACTTCAGCTGAGAGGATGCGCGCAGGTGAGAGAGGACGAGTCATGTCTGCGAGGTTTCTGCGCGTTTCATCTTCATGTCCTGTCTGTTTCAGAGGGGGGAGGGGGGTGGTTTCTAATTTGCGGTGATCTTTTATTCTTTTCGCGACGCAGTTTTCCTTCCAGACTCCTTGTGCATTTGCGTGGCTCAGTCGCAAACTTGAGAAGCAATTCACCTCATCAGAAATAAAGACTGCGAGAAAACATTTTGACTTTGACATTTGTCTCTCAGAGACATTTTTTCAAAGGTAGGACACTCAGAAAATCTCTTTGTGGTGGTGCTGAAGTGACAGCTCCCTCTGTACACGCGAGCTGCGTCAGAGGTGGAAAAAAAATTGCAAGAAAAAGAAACGAAAATTCTAATTTTTTCCAAAAAAAAAAATCTCTTTTCCCTCTTGCATCAGCATGTGGTGGCTCAGTGCCAGGACACAGGACAGGAAAATATGGGCTGCTGCTGCATCTGTTCCTCCTCTACACACATACACTATATGTATATATACATATGAACAAAGGTAGAGACTACATATATATATATATATATATATATATATATATATATATATATATATATATATATATATATGTAGTCTCTACCTTTGTTCAGTAAAATGAATGTATTTAATGAACAAAAATCCTTAATTGATTTGCCATGTCAGTCAGCTGGTGCCATTGGAGGTCTACAGGGTTAAACTCCACTGCACTTTCCTCAGTTTGAAAGAACTGTTCTCTCTGTTGTAGCACCTTGCACCTTTGCTGTAGATTCATATGTGAGGGTGACTTAAGGTTAGTTATTACATTATTTTACACTTCTTTAGTCACTGTGACCTAACAAATGGTAACATAGAATCAAGCATTTAAAGGTGCACTGGAGCAGCTGCCAAAAAAGCAGAAGTCAGCCAATAGATCACCGACAACTGATGCAATTGTCTGTGGCAGATGCCAAAACAGAGATACTTGCAATCCTTGGAAAAATGTCCTTAATGTTTGAGGCTAGGTCACGAGCCATCACAGCAATACACAACAAACACACTGCTCAAATGTTCACAGCGATATGGCGACTGCTGTTTTGCGAGCGGACATTCACTGCCAACATGCCACTTTGGTGAAATCTCAAAAGCAAAAATTTCAGTGGCCGTGCCCTTGGGCTAGATGCTCTATTTAGGTCGTAGTTTATGTAATAGGCACAAATGTGGCACACTGTATTATTTCACGACTTTGGAAGACAGCAGATTGTCCTACAGTTCTTACATTCACTGTGCTACATGTACAGTAAGTCTAGTCAGTAAGTGAGGAAAAAAGAGGAACAGGGATGTTAAAACAGGAGGATTCAGGGAGTTAAGCAAGCAGATGGCGGAAGCAGCATGTCCTTATTCCCTCCCTGTCAAGCTTTTGAACTCCACACACTCCTGGCCTGTTATATACGTTCAGGATACAGCTGAGTGCACTGAGACAACAAGCAGAGACACACAAATCCTTCTAAGCTGCCCCCCCCCCTCTCCATCTCTCTTTCCTTTATTCCTTGATTTAACCCTTCTTCACATACTGTCGGCTTCTTTTACAGTCTGGATATTTCTCCTATTCATTGAGGAGGGATTTGCTCTGGCACAAAAGATTAAAGGTAAGATTGATTGATACACTGGGCTCTTTGATAGAGGGACTACATTAAATCAAGACATGCAGTATAACTCAGTGAGGTTTGCCTTGCACCATTAACCACACAAGTGCTTGCCCTCTCATTAAATGTCTCTTGACCCAACTTTTTTTGTACAGATGGTGGTGCAGGATCGAAAGGGGTTAAACCTTCTCAGCGGCCGCAGAATTCTCATCACTGTGGAAACTGGGTACGAAACACAGACGGTGGCTCCTTCAGCTCACCAAATTACCCAAACACATACCCTCCCAACAAGGAGTGCCTCTACGTACTAGAAGGTAACCGACAATGTGCACCTGAGCCTGATAATTCTTATTCCACTTTGTTCATGTCGATTTAAAAAATAAAAAATAAATCAGATCCTTTTGTGAGCTCTGGTGGAAATTAAAGGGAATGAAATAACTTAATAACTTGCATTTGTGATTTCAAGAACGCAATCTGCCGCTATTATTTCCTTTTTCTTTTGACGGTGGCTTCAGGTCACAGGATTGGTCACAGACATGGTTTTGGATTATATTTGAGGATGCTTTCTTTGTGTGAATGGCATCTGGTAACAAAGTAATGGCAATATCAGAACGGCTTTTTTATTCAAGGTTTCCCTCTGTCGTCTTTAAAGTACAAACAATCTGGCATGCAACAACTTTCCCACCATGCATTCCTCATCATCTTGCACATACAGGAGTGCAT
>JAOXYL010000090.1:14672493-14691147 GCA_028564955.1 Terapon puta
ATGAAAACTACGATCCTCCTCTTAAGAAGTCAACAAAAGCACTTCAGATGAGTGATGGAGTGCCACAATGTCGGCAAAGAGAAATGAACTTTTCTTCTTTCTCTCAGGTTTTTGATGTTCAAAGGAAGATCACATATAAGAATCTGGCCAATTGGTATAAGGAGCTGCGAGAGTACCGACCGGAGATTCCCTGTTGCGTGGTTGCCAACAAAATTGATGGTGAGTCTGGCTTCGAATGAATTTTCAGTTCTCCCAATTTTATTAAATGTGAATGTTACAGCAGGATAGGCAGACATGTTTTTTTATTTTATTTTACACAAAGTCTGTTTGCTCTGTTCTCTTAATTTAATTATAAATGAAGGAATTATGAGCAACTGTTTTTTTCCATGTCTTCAGCTGATCTGAAGGTGATACAGAGAAGCTTTAACTTCGGGAAGAAGCAAGGACTTCCATTTTACTTTGTATCAGCAGCCGATGGGACCAATGTGGTTAAGGTCTGAACTTTTGTCTTTATTCACCTACAGTACCAATGTCAGCGATCGCAAAGTCAGTTTGATCCTTTGCGTTGATAGTTCTGACTGTTAACTGTCCCAGCAGATGTTCAGAGAGATGATCAAAAGAGCAGTGGACTACAAGCAAAACCCCAGCGACTTCATGGATGAAGTCCTGGAAGAATTAGAGGTATGTCTCTCTGAATGAATGGTCTTGCGGAAAATCTATGCGCTCACTTACTGTCTTTGTCACAGAAACGATTCACCCGAGAGTTCTTGACATAATATGTTTTTATTGATGTTACTTGTTGCACTTATCTCACAGAACTTTGATCTGGAAAAGAAAGAAGATAATTCAGAAGCAGATGAGGATGGATTGAAAGCAGAGAGTCCTGAGCTGGTGTGATGGATGTTTACAGATCCTCCTGTCGTCTTTGGGATAATTTCTCCTCCCCTGGGGTCGATGCTGTGAATAGATTATGCTTTCAGTCAAAACGTCAGAGACATTTGATTCTCTGTGACGGACACAATTAACGGGCACATTTTGTTTGTCCTCATGTAATGTTGTTGGTCTGCTTTTACACCACTGGTTTGCCACTCAGGTTTAAAGACACTGCCGTCCGTCTGTCCAGTGATATAGGCAGGAAAATACACCTGGTGGAGTAATTAGGAACTGTGTTTGTTTACCAGCCTGATTTAGGTACTGTTCAGCATTGTTGTTCACACTCTGTCTAATAATATCTTCTATGATAATAGTGGTAAATACTACAATGAGGCTGTCTGGTGTTTGATCATTTTACTAAAGAATGTGAGGCATTGAAAACAAAGTCGCACTGAAAAGAGTGTGGTCATGAGCCGTATTTGCTGCTGTTCTTGTTGTTTGTTGGTAGCATTGTGAGCAGTGCCAGCTTCTGGTTTTCCAGCACCCTTTTTAAATGAAAACTTAATATACCGTGTAACCAAATTGTTATCTCGCACTTTTTTCCGACTTGCTGTGATCCATCAGTAGGTATGAGAGCACCAAGTAGTCAGTGCATTGTAGGGTGCAGTCATGTACGAGTAGACATTAGCTGCACTCAGGTCTTGTGAAGGTCTCAGCCTTGTGAAATGCTCAGCCAGCTGTGCCCTTCATGATGGATTTGTGGTTGCTGTGTGCACGTTCAGTCATATTAGTAGGAACGTAGCTGTGAAGAACGTCACATTTGTTTTCTGACCGAAAATTTAACACACCATTTACTGATTTCTATATGATTATGGTGTACATATATATATAACATTTGTATGATATTTACTCTCAATAAATCACACTGGAACATAGTTTTGCTACAGAGGGAGTGAATTAGCAGAAACAAGACTTTGATGCAGTTCATGATGTTTTAATTATAAATTTATTACATAATATAACAAACATATATCTTTGTGGTGGAGATATCCCGGGCAACGGCTCAGATCTTGCCTCAGCATTCACTATCACCTTTAATCTGTTTGCATGAAGAATACTAGGTAGCTTCTGGTTGACTTTAGATTTCTACTTGGGCTTTTGAGTATTAAAATGGAGGGGAGGGGCTAATACTGTAAGCGTCCAGAAGTTGGTGGGAGAAAAATCTGTAGATGATTTGCCTGGTTCATCGGGTGCTGAGCAGGAGAAGCTCGCCTGGTGAGACAATGCTGAGGCGTTGGCAGCGATACATCCACCGTTCTAAACTTCACAGTGCAAACAAGGAGAAAACCAACAATGAAAGAAAAACCCCTTTGATGATAAGATCACTGGTTCCAGTGGGTGACCGGACCCCCAGTGGGTTTTTAAAAAGGTTACACTGCTCCCCCTACACTATGTAGATTGTGCTTTGTTGATTAGAAAATGAGACAAAGATAACCCTTCACTGAACTTATCTGACCTAATGATGTGCAAGTCTGTTAAACGTTGCTCTGTAGCATCATTTTGCATCTGTATTTGTGGTAAACTTACACAACCATCTGACCAGGTATTCACTACAGCATTGCTTCTTCAAACCAGGCCAGCCTGTGTGAGTCCAGACTGTACACGTTCACCTCTGAAGTGTTTGTATTTATATGGGAACAGTAAGCCAAGCTGGGTAATAACCTTCATCACAGTAAAATCAAGCAATTGTGATACTTTGTCTCAAAATTTAAATATAAATGTTAATGCAAAGCTCACAGGTAGATATACACAGGCTATCATATATATATATGCACATACACACACGCACACACACACACACACATATATATACATATAGCCTGCTTCTTCACAAAATAATAACAATGACTGCATTCCCACCTGTAGGAAATACAGAAGGATCTAACAAATGTCTGTAGTTCTCAAGATTTCCAGGAGATGGCACCATATTATTGAGTCTAACAGCTCAAGAATGCTGTAACTAAGATAGTCCTAAAGCAAAGACAAATATACAGTTAAAAGTTAAGTTATTTTTTGGCACATTTTTCCTTTGTGTTGTTTGTTCCTCACTGAATCACCTCATATAGCATATCCAAAAACTCAGAAACCGAAGGTCTGAAAAAGGAAAAAGGAGTGCTGCCAGACAGAGTGGAGGGTAAGGAGCGCAGATGCCATCTGGGAACGAGTGTACAAAACAGTGACACTGCATAAGCTGTGCCTACACAGTTAAAAGGTGAGCTATAGTTGTCTATAATAGAAAATGTGACAATGCTTTCGTTCCATACCCTGTGGGGGAATCTCTCTCTCCCCGTCTGTCTCTGCCTCTCGGGCCGAGCAGCCGGCTTTTTGAAGACGTCATTCAGTACAAAACAAGAATGCAGAACAATGAGCAATCTGGGGTAGAAAGTGTGAGTGTCTGTGTGTGTGTGTGTGTGTACATTTTTTTGTTTGTGTGTTTGTGTTTGCGTGTGAGACACAGCCACTGCCGGGAATCTCTGATGGTAATTCAGTAAGGCTATAGTGGACTAATTCCAAAGATGTAAACCCTAACAATCAACCACACACTCTCACTGTCACGTGCACTCTCGTCGTCTCCCTCTTGAACAAATACGCACAAATAAATGGAAACGAAAACAAGCATTTGCACACGTACACACACGCAGTCGTACACACATGGTGAAGAGGATCGGCCACACAGACAGATTCAGGGAATCCAGATGCACGCATGCGCTTGGACGTTGGGTGGCTTTTATGTTAGCACCTTGTCACCTTGTTTTGTGCAAATCATCCCCTAGTTCATAGTTCAGAGTTCAAAAGTTCAAGAGTTCATAGAAAGAATAAAATCTGCTCACCTTTTCCACAGGTGGTTAACTATGCATATATGCCAAACATTCATATATAGATCTATATAGTTTTTGTTTTTCAAAAATTTATATGAAATCTATTATATATACATTGCTTGTGATTTTTTAAAAAAAGCAAATCTTTTGTTGTTTGTTCATTTTTACAAGTGTAAGTAAGTTTAGAATGGACAGGATATATTTTTTCTCTTTTTTTTTCTGTCACTCTAAAACTGAAATGAGTGAAAATTTAAGTATCATGTTCCACACGCTACAAAATCTACCCACAGTGTCCGAGGGTAACGAATCAACAAAGAAAAAGAAAAAGAAACGAAAGAAGAAAGAACAATAAACACAAAAAAGTCCAAATGAGTCTAAAGACAAATTGTAACACTGGAGTCAGAAATAATAACAAATAATCAGTGAGGTCACAGTGAGGCAGTGAGTGCTATTCCTACAACCCAGATACAACGTTATATTCACCACCCGCTTTTACAAAGTGTTAGCAAAAAAAAGAAACGAGAGAAGGAAAAAGAAAGATACATGCAACTTCTCACCAAGTGAAACTGCCTTGGCAAATTGACTGGGTGCTGCTGATGTACGGAGGTTTTTTTTCTGGTAATAGATATTACCTGGCCTTCTGTTAGAGAAAAGCTATGGATAAAATGCTTTTTGTTGCGTGAATAAAACTCACTGTTTCTCACTGCCAGCAGAAGCTACTCATGAGTACAATTGTAGATTTTGTATTGTTAAAAGAAAATGCAGTTTTTTATTTTCTTTACAACCTGGGTCTTATTTTTAGAATTTTGGCTGCCACCATTTATGATGATATTTTACTCACTAGGTGAATAGTAGAGATAGAACGAAAGCAGCGATGTTGCAAGACCTGGCCAGGTTGTAAAACACTGAATTTTCTTTGAAGACCTTACAGAGACTTTCCCCATCCCCACAGCCTGGTAAACTACACAGACATGTGGCTGCAGTGGCGTTTCAGAAGGGCACAAATCTCTAGCTCATTTAAGCCCTTATATGACAGGTTTTTATTGGTTATATTCCAGGTTGATGGAAAACAAACATCTGCTTTATTTCGACAGTTTAAGCCTCATTTGGCTAGGATCACACACTTTATAGCTGTTCTACAGCAAAAAACGAAACACAAAGGAGATTTCTGATCATTTCCGCTCCACTGGTGATAAAAAACATCCCAGTGTTTCCTTCTTCCGACCTCCTCCTTCCACTGCAAAAGACCTTGTGTCTGATCAGGGATCGCAGGGATGGAAATTTTTACTAGCCCTCTGACATTTTTCAGACTGCGGTGGTGTTACATTGTCCTCACAGTTAAGAATTTAAAAGGATAGTATGAAAAGAACAGCCAACAACCCCTCATTGCTAGCGCCTCAAACTTCCATCCCTGAGTGATTAACAGGCAAAAGACGAAGAGCCCCTTTTACCAATTAGCTGTCTCGTTAGGTGGTCCTCACTGCGTATTGTTGTGGATAAAGTCAGAACCACATCACTGAGATCTGTCGCTGAGGCAGTAGGGATGGGTGTCAACTGGGGTCTCAGCCTCACATTACGGGATGCCCTTTAGTATGAAGGAAGACCATAAGAAAATAAAAACAAACAACAAACTCTCTGTCCAAGACATGATGCAACTCGTCATGCTACGGTTCAAGAAAGGGTGACCATAAGGAAAGTTGTATACCTATGACAAAAATTTCATTTCCATATCTATATACTTTTTTATTTCAAATATATATATTATATATATATGTATATAATTGGTAGAAATGAGTAAACTATTGGTGGATTAAAGATTTCTCTCTGCCTTCTATACTAAAAACCAAAAACAGGCGCAGATTAATTTATTATATTTCCTCTTTGCAACATTGTCTTTTCTTCTGAAAGCTATATTTAGATACATATATATCATATTATATAATACCTATATATAATATTCCCTTTGGAAAACCAAAAAATTGATTATGAAAAAAGCCACGAGTGTTGGTTAAACATTCTCCAAATATAATAGATAGCACAGTCTGGGTACCAAGGCGGAGGGGTTTTCTCCCGTGGTTTACTTTATGGAGCTCCACCTATGGGCTCGAAAGTCTTCGGTTTAAAAACAACAGCAGGTATAGAGAAGACGCACCTTTTCAGAGCTGTGTCAGCACTGTGTCCATAGTCCTGTGTTCATCATTGTTGATCTCTGTATAAATATTTTTGAAAGGCAACTGAGCTTTCTGTTTGGAAATTTCCTCCTCCTTTACTCAAACTGCGAGAAGGCTTTCAGAGGCCCGAATAGATGGAGGGATAGAGGTAGAGAGGAGAGGAGGGAATTGTGAGAGATAGAGTGTGGGTGTTACTAAGGGAACAACTAAAGCTTTTGCAAATCAATGTTTTAATTGGATCTCATGTGATTCTCCTCAGCGAAGAAAGACCAGAGCTTGTTTTGAGGTCTGATCTAATTGGCTGCAGGCAAGGAGGTGGGCAGACGCTAAGGGCCGAGTAGGGGGGACGAGTGCATTGACTCCTCCTCTTCAGTGCAGTGCCAAGTGCAGGGTATTAATGTAGAACGTAAAGTGTCGCTAAGGACCACAGGTAAACATTTGTGATGCAGAATGTAAAAAGCAGCCGGAGTAAAAGAGGAGCAATCTTTTCTCTTTCATCAACTTGATGTCTTGCCCGTTCTGTCCTCATCTTTCTACCCATCTGTTGCTGTGTCTCAGGGCAGGGGTCAGCTCTCTAGCAGCAGTTTTAGTGCTCGTTCAATGTTCATGCGGTGTCCGACTCGCGTCACTCCCAGCTCTGCAAAGTCATCCTTGGTTAGAGCCGGGAGGTGGGAGCCCTCAATCTCGTGTTCCTGAAACCCTGCTCTGTGCTCTCCCAGGTTGATGCTCTCCAGCCAGTCTCCCACATCGTACTTATTCCAGAGGTGGAGGGGCTTCTGGTGGAAGGGCCGCAGGGCTAAGAGCGGTGACCCCAGTCCAGGGGAATGGGAAGGTGAGGGGGACGGGGACCGAGATCGGGACCGGGCGCTGGAACTCCTCATTACAAAGCGAACCTCTTTGGGCTCCTGCGGTAGGCTGAGGCTCGAGGATTTGAGGATGGTTTGTGGTGGTGTAGTTGGTGAGGTTGGTAGGCCGAAGCTTGAGAATCGTCCAAGAGGGTCGCCCCGATCAGGCGAACCTGAACCTGGGCTTGGGGTGCGTCGGGTGACGGGGTAACGGCTGCCAGGGCGGATGGTGTATGTGGTGCCATAACTTCTCTGAGAAATGGTGTGAAGCTCGCCTAGGCTGCTGAAAAGTCTGGTGGAGGCAGGCAGAGACAGAGAGAGGATTTCAGGGATGTTGACATGGAGACAGGAGATGAAGGTGAACAGAGAGGAAATAAAGAAGAAGAAAAGGAGACCAAGCTTTGGGTTATATATATGTTTGTATATATATATATATATATATATACAAACATATATATATATATGTATATGTATAAACTGCTGCAAGTATAAAATTAATATTAAGTTAGTGTCAGCAGAGGTTAATGACTGTTAGACAGACCAGGCCAGTCTCACATCACAGCAACATCAAAGCAGCTAATTGTACTCATGGGTTTCTGAGACTATTTACTAATCTTTTTACTATTCGTGAGACTTCATTACCATTTCAAGTCATATAATAGCTATACAGATGAATATATGGCACATGAGAATAAAATGGGACTACTGTCATTAACATCCATCCGACAGTCAGTGTTTTCACTCTCATGAATGTGTGACCCACAAACACCAAAAGGCTTATAATTAGTTTTGAATTACAGTGTGAAAGTGTTTTACATTGAAACTGCAGACACCAACCTGGAAGCACTTTATAATGTCAGACTAATACAGTACAACCACACACACACACACACACACACACACACACACACACACATTTACCTACACGTAGAAACAGAAGGCAGATCTACAGTGAGTCTCACATTTGGTTTCAAGCTTTGTGCTACATTTGAGCTGTAAATAAGCCTTTTTATATAACAAAAACTGATCGAATAGAAAGAAAGCAGAAGAGGCATTTGTCATTTATTTAAGTTGCTGTTAAAGGCTGTGTGAAAGCCACTAAATGCACTAAAAGCATATTTTTCCAAAGGTTAGCTTCATTTGATTGAATTAATAGTTATTTACCTCTGAAGTGAAGCTAACACTTAATTCAGCGCAGTGAGTGTACCATTTACAGGATCTCAGTGACAAACCGACCCAGTCTTACCATCTGCAGCAGGAAGAAGAATTCAACTCCTTTTTCTTCCACAGCTACAATAAATGCTGATTTAACTACTTTTTTACATCTGACCCGCTTTTAAAAGATATTAGAAGAATTTTGAAAAATAATATAATAATAACAATAATAGATAGTTATTAGTATACGGTTGATCTAATGGATGAAAAGATAGTTGGAAAGGAGATGGATTAGAGATTAAATGAGAGTTTTTTGTCTAGCTTTGTGCAAGCAGAATGAAGCAGAAAGGGGAGATCTAAAATTGGTATGATTGAGTGCAATGGTATCTGCTTTATTCATGCATGTTAGAGAGTGTCTAATATACAGGGGTGGCAAGTGTTTTGCTTTCGCTGCGTGTGTTTGGATACTTTGATGTGGGTGAGATTTGGACTGTCAAGTGTGTAATGGAACAAAGGTAGCTAGGCAGCTCACAGGCTCGAAAAATGATCAGACTAAAGGGAGCCGACGGATATGAGATGAGCTCCATGCGCACTTACACAGTCGTCCTGCCCTCCTGGGCGCACAGTCAGTTCTAGACCAATCAGATCAGAGCAGCAGGGCGGAGCATGCAAGGTGAGCAGAGAGAGAGCAATGGGAGAGAATGTTAGCATCACTCCATGAGACGCAGCCTGCCAACCAGACTTATAGTCAGCTTCAGCCAACTTTGCTGTCTTTGACATGCCTTCTGTGGGTGTGTGGGTGTGTGCAGGTATGTGTGGATGCAAATGCATGAGTGTGTCTGTGTATATGTCTGTGAGTGACCACATATGTACGTGTGTGTGTGTGCGTGTTTGATAGCGTTATTGATGTATATAGCATGGCAAAGACCACAGAGTAGACTTCAGCACTGGAGGGTCTGACCAGAGGGCTACATGAGAGAGAAATGAGCACACTATTCACATATCAAACACTGCACAAACAAAGAAAAACAAACAAACAAACAAATAAACAAACAAATAAAAGGTGGGCATGTCCCTTGACTTAGTGGTTGCTTTATTATTCATTCTGAAATGACAAAGGCTAAAAGAGGTATTACTGGGTAACATCCATTTAGATATGGTGGAAGCAGTAATTAATTTAGATTTGTATGTGCCGCACTGTATATAAAACACAAATTGAAAAATATTCTTAATTTAAGGAACCTACAGTGTTCAATAAGCAAGTCAGTCAGGGACCATGGCCATCCTCAACACAATCACTGAAAAAAACAAAACAAAGTTATGCAAATTACATGACCAGAGAGGAACGGAAAACCAAAGGGCACAACAGAAATAAAAAGAGAACCACGGGTTTCTAAACTACCCAAAGCTATGATACACAGCATGTGGACGAGGTGGGTACAAGAGAGACAAAAAATAGCAGCATGTGTGGCCTTTGAAGGGGTTTAAATGGGGCACATGGTGGTTGGAGTAAATGATGGAAGAACATTATAATTAAGGGTGATGGCATGAGGATGCTCCATGTGTGAGGAGAAACAAATGCAGGGAGGCAGAAAGAGAGAGAGAAAGTGAGAAATAATGGTGTGTGTGATCATCTTTGTCACAGCCGAGGGCAATCAACTGTCATGGTGGATGCGGTGGGGATGACTTTGATTGCATAATCTCAGGAAAGGATGAGCCCAATCAGAAGTGAGTGTAACATGATATGTTGTATTTGATATGATGGTCACAGTTTCCATTCCAGGATTATAATGCTTTTGAGGCGCGAATCGATGATTGATGGTTCAATTTGGCTCAATGTCACATGGTGACCTCAGATCTCATTTTGTGGTCACCCAGGTGATGCACTGTATTAAACAATATGGATGAATGAGCTTTTCAACCCAAACTATTTTGGTAACAGAAAACTGTGTAACTACTGAACATGTGTAAAAGGTTTTTCCGGTGCAGAAAAGATTATATCACACAGATGAAGTGATGCTCTAATGCTCTAATGATTGACTGATCGAAGCTCTACACAACACTGCTACATCTGTGGAGGTTTATGATGTCCAGTAGCAACAGGAAGTAGCAGCAGATGTCTTCTGTCACACAACTACATTGCCAACACATTAGTCAGCATGGAAGGCCAATAATTAGTAGCCCTATGTTGATCATCTCCAGACTTCCCAGTCTTACATAGCCATGTTATTAATTTAGTTGGTAACTGGGTGGAAACTCAACAAAGTGAAGCACTTTGGTTTCAGATGTGTCAGCTCCTCTTACCAATGTCACCACACTCACTACTTAGATCTTAGATTGTATTTTCATATTATCATCTCCTCTAATCAGCAATGAAGTCCACATGAAAGTCATTTTCTTCCACCTGAATTCACATGAATTAAAGTGAGGCAAAGAGAGGAACTAAAGGGAAGAGCAAGGCTATAAAAATCAACTGCACCAGAAGAGTCTAGACTGATAAATTATTGTATATGAACAACTATCCTGAAAAGAACGTGTCAGTTTCATGTTTGAGTAAAACTGCAATGGACAATAAACAATACTCCATTTGTTATTCAAACACTGAATGTTAAATTCCAACCTGCTGAGTCATAAAACCACCAGAAGAAAAATGTAGAGCAGACTCCACCACGTATTTGACACTCAGAGCTGTTCTGTCAGGACTTTGTCTCATAGTGTTGTCATTAACATGGCTGTTAATGCCAAGATCATGAGGGGACGACACACCATTATAGTTCAGTCATGTTCAAATATTCCTGAAAATACATCCTTAAATCTTTGAGGTTATCACTGATATTACTGTAGGTAGAAGGAGGTGGAATGAGACAAACTAACGTTTCTGGTCTGAACAAATATATATATCAGTGATAGCTGCAAAGAGCTGTGGATATAAAGATGCATTATGCACAATTTGAACACAGACTCTAGGAAAAGCTCAAGGAAAAGTTGGAAGGGAAGCTACTAGTAGGGTCACGGGTTAGATTCCCAACAGTGAGAGTGTGTGTGAGATGAAGAGGGGGAGAGGCTTTCAAGGAAATGCATGCCTCCAAACCCTGTTACCTTGTTTGCACCATCAGATAATCTACTACTACACACACACACACACATAGACAAGCTACAATGCTAAGTTATTGACCGTTTACTGTATGTATTCAACCTAACAGGGGGGCAAAGTACAACTTTAACTATGAAAACAAGCTATAGCAAAAAATCTTATTTCATAGTATACTTTATCAACTTTTTTCCCAACCAGATTTATTCTGACAAATTCTGTCAATAAAAAAATCATGCGATGCAAACAAGGTAACAAATATTATGTAAAAGAAAACACATAAAACAAAAGGTATAAAAGGGTTGTTCACTTTCAATGGATTAGTTCATAGGCTTGTTAGGGAAAAATATATTTAAAAAAGGCTTAAGTTTACCCTAGGGCCTATAACCTTATGGTTTACTCTCTTCGGTGTCCTCACATCTGCAGAAATATAAAGGACTTCACTGTACTTTCGGAGATGGTGTGATAAAAGAAACCCACAGATAACAGACAAAAACAGCACTGTGCATAAGATGCTTCAGATAAGCCTGGTGTTGGTGTGTGAGAAACAAGGTTGTCTTTGTTTTCTGTCATTCTGTACTGATGTTCCAACAAGCTGTGTGAGCCACTGACAGGTATAGCACATATTAACAATGTTGTTCCACTAACATTATCAAGGATGCTAATATCAGGAATGCATCTGATCTTATCATACACTTACCATCACAGTGGACTTGCTTAAATATGGATCCATGTGTATATTTCAAAATGTGAGTCAAACTAAAACTAATAGATACATAAAACTCATAGCTGCGGTCTGTGACTCAGCCTCTAGGTATCCTTCTCTCCAATGAAATGCCAACAGAGTTCAGACAAAAATAGACTCCAAATCATTGTGTATAAAATATGTTGCTTTCAATAATAAATGAAAACCTCTGTGTTTGCAATTCCTCTTCCAACGGGCTTGTTATTACAAGAACCAAGAGGGATTATCCACTGCAGACATAAAAAATTATGAATTATATAAAAAAATTTAAAAACATCAGAAAAGAATTAAACTCTAACTGACAAGTGTGCAAGTTCAATGAATTTAAGTTTTGTTAACTACCATGTCTCTGCCACTGTATGAATAGAAAAAATGAATGGAATTTGAAATAATCACTATTAATCTAACCATTTGTTCTGTCAGTGCTTGATGGTTTTGCAGTGCATTATTTCATATTTTTGCTTACCTGGCACCTGCCACAGGTGACTTCCTCCCAGGGTCAAGTGATGCTCCTATTGGTTCTTCTCCCAATGACCTAGTGTCTTTATTTAGCTGCTGTAATCGTGAACTGAGCTCCCCCATAACAGATGGTTTTGCTCCCTCATCTGCACCCAATCCCAATCCCAGCCCACCAAGATTGCCCAAACTCCCAATACCTAGCCCTACCCCTGGCCCACGAGGCTCCACTGGGTCCCCCCATAGCTTGGACCTCCGCTGGAAGAGGTAGCGCGGCTTGGTGGGGGCTAGTCCAGTCACTGAGGCTGAGCCACCTGAGGGCAGCCCGGCTCCTCCAGCTGCAGCAGCAGCCAGGGCAGCAGCCTGTTGCTGTGATAGCAGCTCACTGTCAGAGCTCTGCTTCAGCAGAGGGTCCCTGAAGGTGACGGGGCCTTTACTGCCTCCTATCTGGGACTTGAGTCGGGGCTTAGGAGGCACTGGCGGCTTGTCGAGCACAAAAGTCTGCCCGTCGGCATAGGAGGTGTGCGTGGTGTGTGTGTCGGCAGGCTCGCCGCTTTCTGAGGACAATGTGGACATGCTGGAAACCGTGGAGACGGTGCTGGTGGTCTCGAGATGGTGGTCTCGCTCTCTCTCGCTGGAGCTGCGTGTGTCAGCCTCCTCCACGCCCGAGTCAGCGGCAGAGCCAGACTCGCCCACCGGTGGGGGCTCCAGGGGGTCAGAGGGCTTCCCTGAGACAGCTGCTGCACTGGATGGAGGTGGGGGCTGGGGAGGCTGAGGTTGAGTTGGGGTCACAGTTGGGGTTGTTGGGGTAGAGGGAGTTTGGGGTGTTGGTGTTGTAGGGGTAGTAGCAGAGGAGGCAGGTTTCGTCTGAGATACTGGCGTCCCCTGTGCCTGTGCCAGAAGCCCATTCGCAAACTCATCTGGTGGTGGAACGACCCCAATCTTACGTAGCTCCTCTCTTGTTTCCTCATCACTGGATGACAACATTGCAGGGGGCAGGGTCACTGTGTATGGATCCACATCCTCCTCGGAGCTTCCCTGAGCCAGACTCTTCTCTTGGGCTGGACTGGCAGGACGTGGAGTTTGAGGCTGGGCCTGGGTGACCGTAGGACTTGGGGATTTAGCCCGTGGACTTGTAGATTTGCTGGGCTCCGTGGATGTTGGGGCAGGTGTCTGTTCTACTTCTGAACCCACCCCGACAGCCTGGCCGTTACTGGTAGCATGGACCATGATTAGCCCAGCTGTCTTCTGCTGTGATGTATCCATAATACTGATCAACATACTTTTTTTATCCTCTAGTCTCTTCTCCTCCTTCCTTTCCTCTACTCTGGCCTCCATCTCCTGCCGGAATGACACAGGTGATGCTGATGTGGCCCACTGGGGTTTGGTGGACTGAGGAACTAAAATTGATGCCGGGGGAACTCCATACCCTACTGCCTTGGCGCTTTTAGGTGAGAAAGGGGGAGATGTGGGAGCCCCTTCCCCATGTGGAGACTCTTTGGTCTGAGGGTCAATGAACATTACGCCCTGGCCTGCCCGCTCTTGTTTAGTCCTAGGCTCTGGGCTGCTTGTTGGGGACTGGCTCTGGGAGGTCAGTGCCCTCTCCCTTGCGGCCAGCGCAAGAGCCAGTGGAGAGTTGGGGTCCAGGGGTTTTCCTGTGAGTGGATGGATAAAGGTGGTCCCACTAGGTGAGGGGCTCAGGGCCAAGGCAGGGGGAGGAAGCTGTCCCAGCTCACGGGTGAGCATCCGTTCATCGATGGAGTGAGACTGAGTCAGGGAGGGGGCATCAGAGCTGGTGGTGGATGCCCCCTCCATGGTCCCAACAGAAAGGAAGACAGTGGATTTCCTCCGTTCTTCTAGGCGACGCTCACGATCTTTCACCGCTCCAGCTATTGCAGCAGCGAAGGGGCCCTTACCCTGAAACATCATCTCTCCCTGGGCACGCATACGTTCTCGCTCAGCCATCAGCTGCTGCTGGTAGTAGTCCGCACGGCTGGTGTGTGTGTGCCCATGTGGGTGTCGCCCTGAGGGTGAGCTCTCTCTGGAATGGGCAGCAGCTAAGGCCAAACTAGCTTTTTCTTGTGCATCTTCCACCTGCAGTAACACAAAACAAATCAGCCAAACTTGCCAAAGTCAGAGGGTCTTAAGTGCATAAGGAAAAAAAAAATCTATTAAACATGCAACCTACCTGAAGTTGTTTCACCAGGGGACTTTTCTTCCTCTGGGGTTTGGTGGGTGTGTACAGTCCAATGCTAAATTGACCCACATTAGCATAAGGGTTATCAATCACCCGGCCCTTTCTTTTGATTCGCTCAGGTGGTGTAGCAGCAGAAGGACGGGGAATTTCTGTAGGTTCTACAGGTAGATGGGAAGAGTCCTGGAGGATGATCATGGAGCGAGCTTTCTTCTGCCTCTCGATCTGTGTGGCCTGCCGCTGAGCAGCCTCATAAGGCAGGTCCAAGGAGGAGGGTTTGAAGCTCGAACGTGCTCCAGGTTCATGGCCCTGACTCTGTGCCCTGGATGGAGGAGGAGGGGGGCAGAAGGCTGGTGGAGGACCAGTGTCTAGGTAGTAGGGAGGAGGGGGAGGTGCCATTTGTGGAGGTGGAGGTATGGGGTGGGGCTGTGAGTGGTCTCGGAGACTGTCTGTCATGGAGGAACTGCGAGGAAATCTGTGCTCGCCTGCAAGAGCAGACAGTCGATCCTCCTCAGTGGCCCCTAATGAGAGAAGGGAGAGCACAGATCATCTGGTGATGGGGAGTATGCTCATGAAAAAGGAACATTTAATACTAGCCTAGCAGGTCCACAGCTGCTTCATGAAAAATACACTGCATTGCATCCATCTGTAAATCTGGTAACGCACACAGTTAATAGTGTACATCAGGTGTCTCAAACCCAGATACACAATATTTCAATAAAACATGGATCTTCAACTATTTTCTACTTATTTAAGAATTAATTCAACATCCATTTAATGAGGGTACTTGAAAACAGGAAAACATTTAATAATACAGAGAGTATCAATAATGTATGCGCATCTACTTTTGAATAAAGCTCTCTACTTGAACATCTGCTCAGCGAATCTGTTTCTGTAAATATCCAATCAGCACATTTGCACATTCTGAACATGTGATAAAATGTAAGTATCTATTTGTAACCATGTTAACTGTAACCCTTTGCCAAATATCTGACAGGGAGAAATTATTTCTTTTCAATATGGACTTTAAATTTGCTTGATGAAGAAGCAGCTTCATCCTTCATGTTTCCTACATGTTGCTATTCTTCATGCGTGTTGTGATGCAATGTACAAAAAAAGGATGAGCCTTCCTTATCTTATATTATCTGCATGTCAATATATTACCTATAAGCATACTGTACATAAGATACACTATCATTCACCTGATTTGAATATGTACAGGATGGGTGATTGTTTTACCAAAAGACTTGGTCCTTGACATCCCCTTTGGTAGTGGTATGTGACCCCTCTCAATGCCCGGGTGAAGACCTCCATGTAGAGTCATCCCTTGTCTCTCAAATAGTGACTGCAGCATGACAAAACAGAGGATTTATCATGTTAGGGAACCCCATTTTTAATTATTCAAAGCAGGTTAGAGATAACAGCGCAGCACAAAGCAATGCATGCATGCATGTGTGTAATGTTTAGTGGTGCTGCGAGACCCAGGGGTTTTTCAGTATGTTCTGCGCCAGATTGAGTTTGTATGCATGCCAGCATCATGGCATATGCTGTCTGCCAGTGTGCTGTGAGTAGGTGCACTCACACTGATCTCTGCTGGTGTTATTCTCCTGCTGGTAGGCCGTTGTTTGACAGTAGCTGCTCTGTAATCTGTCTCAGAGGGCTGAGAACGCAACATAGACTCCTGGGATGCCAACATCTCATCTAGTCTCTCTGTTGAGAAGGAAATGAGCCAGAACTAAATACTGAGACATAAGACCAACATGTTGTGTCTGTTGTGTATCATTTCTGACAATGCCAACACAGGAGAGATTACAAACTGTGATTAAATTCAGCCATACACTACAAGTCAGAGCATGCTCTATGGTATTGTACAAAATCACTACACTATCTCAATACAAATTCACTTTGTTTCCTTGATGACCACTATGAGCTGAAAGAGACAGAGAGAGAGAGAGGAAAAAAAGACAGTGGAGGAAGATAGAGTCAAGTGTTCTGCTCTTCAGTTCTTAATCACCACTGCTTAATTTGACAAAGCAGTGATAAATCATTTTTGTGACTTTGGAGGGGTGTCAGTTTCTTGCCTCAGACTCACCTCCTCTTCTCCTCCGAGCAGAAGCTTGATGGGAAAAAGATTGCGTCAGCAGAGGAGGGAAAATGACAAGAACAAGCCAACAGAAGTGACTATTCTAAAAGTTAAGAGACACACCAAGTTTTAATGACAGAAGAAAAGCAGAAATGTGACAGAAAAGGGGGAAGAGAGTTTGCACGGCAGCTCTCTGGTGCTCACCCAGTTCTTCCAGCTCAGCGGTCATAGACTTAGAGCGCAGTGTCAGGGTGGTGCTGGGAGCTCTCTTGGGTGGAGGTGGAGCTGTGGAGAAAAGGCATGGTGTTGAGGATGAAGTTGAGGGGGATGAAAATCCTTTGGCTTTGCGGCTCAGAGCCCTCTTGGCATCTCCCAAACGGCCAGTCCATCCCATCTTCACTGCTTTGATCTGGCCAAATTCAGACGATGTGGACGGTTCACATTTAGCCAGGGCCTTGTTCAGGCTACGGTTGGAACCCAACTTCTTCATGTTTTGTTCTTGTTCATCCAGTGGCTTGTATATTTGTCAGTCTGTCTCCAAGACTTTCAGTTTTTAAGTCTTTGTGCTGTAAGAATTCCTCTCTGTTGAGGACCCCAGAGGCAGTAAATGTACAGCTTAGTCCTCTCTCTTACATCCCTAGCTCTCTGAATCCTCCCATTACACACAGAAAAACAGAATTTGTCTGCCACAACAGGCAGAATGACTAAAATGAGTGAGATCAGGAGAGGGAGAAAGTCATCCATCTTACTTTTAATATGCTCCCTGCCTGAAATCTTGCAGGTGTGCAGCAGACAGAAACGCACAGACAAAACAGATTACACACACATGCATATCCTCCCACATGCAGGACCATATGCAGATACACAGAGAAAACTCCCTGAGGGAGAATGTAATGACATGTGGGCTGACAGACAAAAAAAATGACAGCTAAGGAAAATGATGCCTTATAATGCTTTATTCCCAAAAGCCCATGGGAGCCTCCTAATCCTACTATTAACACACAGCATCTGGGCTGTTACTGTCCCACTCAGAGCGTTAAACACATCTACCAAATGTTAGCTCAGAATGCAAGCTGCAGCGTGACAGTTTTCAGCAAAAGGATTTGAATCAGGTTGTAATAAACATTGTATTCAACCAAACTGAAAATAATGTGGTCATGTATGTAAACATGTCAAGTCTGCAGTAAAAACGTAATGCCATGCACTTACACAGAGACCAAAAAGCCACATGCAGCAGCAGTCTCTACATGCTATAACAAAGCTATAACAAGTTTTGTAAAAATACCCCTCAAAACAACTAGATCAGCTCACTCTACCTGAGATCGACCAGCTAACACTCACTGCACCACTGTAGAGCGATAATGCTCTAAATCCCACAGATTCACTGGTGCCTCACTAGAGCCTAACCATCCTGCTGTCGTCAGCGGCTGCAGATCTAGTGTACATACGCCATCCTGGGTACAGTCCATATCAAACATCTCCATTTCCTCACCAGTCTGCACATTCTGGTACAGGAGCAGCGAGCAGTGGAGGAGGAGGACGGAGAAAGAGGGAGCAACAGAGACAGAGTCAGAGAGAGACAGAGAGAAAGAGAGAGCGAGAGCGAGAGAGAAGGAGAGAGAGTGAGAGAGGGAGAGAGACGCTTATGCTGTAATGTAATGCTTAATTCAAACATGCAGTGTAGTCACCATGGCAACGGTGGCAGTAGTGAGGCCTCGCATGGTGCAGAGAAATGTGTGTTTGCTTGCAGGTTTCTGCCTGTGAGTGTGAGCATGCATCTGTGCTCCTGCAAAGGTGCGGCACAATAGGCAGGGTATATCCCACAGAGGAGCAGTGCGGTTGGCGAGCATAGCTTATGAGGCAAAAACAGAAAAAAGCACGGAGAAGTTTCAAACTGGAGTGAAGAAACCCTCTCTCCTTCAGCTCTGAAACACTAAACAAACTCCATCTTGTCTAAAGCTGGTTTCACTGTGTTTCAACAGCTGAATCCACCTGCCCAGTCTATGTTCGATTCATGACAAAGAACCTGCCTACGACCTGTCTAATATGTCACGTCTCAGCATCTTTTACACAAGGAATGGTAAGCAAGCTTAGATGGAGGTAATACAAATAAAAAACAAAAATAAATAAATGAACCATCAAGGAAAATGCTATGGTGTCTA
>JAOXYL010000090.1:14723538-14744342 GCA_028564955.1 Terapon puta
TGACTAGCCTCAGGTTGGTGCTGCGATAACTTTAATTTCTCCTGGGGAACATGGGACACACACGCCAAACCCCTCGCCTCAAATGCCCCCATGCAGACTACACCATGCTACAAAACATCATTGTCAAAAGATACTCTTGGTAGAGGTTGTTAAGAAGCATTAGAACGTAGTTTCAACAAATAGTAATATGTTAAACATGTTTTAATTAAAATACTGTAATCAGACATTGCATGTAGCTACCGTGTGGATGTTTGTTTTTTTGCCTGACTTTTTTTTTACAATGATTATGATGGAAGACTGTACTTATAAAGAGTGTTAATACTGTCAGTAACATCTACAGTATCATTCCTTTTCATTTTTAGCACTCAAGCTTGTATGGAATCTAAGTTAATCAGTCAAAACTGAATATCCATGTATTCTTTATTCCTTCCTTATAATCCTTATATATTCTGTTGCTTAACAGTAAGACAATCTCATGTCCAGTAGTAATCTGGTTTCCATATGCAAACAGTAACACATAATTTAACACATAGTTTTTAAATGAACTGAAGACACACAGACATTAACTGTAAAAAACATCAAATCTGCATGCTGTGCATCTGTTACATATAAAATAAATATATAGTGGGTATGTGCATAAGAGATGTATGAGAGAGATAGAGAGAAAGATAGATAGATAGAGAGAGAGAGAGAGAGAGAGAGAGAGAGAGAGAGAGATTTCTTCCATATGTGCCTCGGATATTAGGACAGCTGGTTGCTGAATACTTGAAGGATGCTGTTTATCTAACTTGTGGGAGGTAATTTCTTGCACTATGCTGCACAAAGAAAAATGCACACAAAGCAAAGCATGCGGACAGTTATACCATTACACTTACACATGTTCCTTGATGCAAACAACAATGGAGAGATGTAAAAGCACAGAACTAACCGCGCATATGTGCATACACACGCCCCTACCAGACTGAGAGGAAGTCTAATTAATTCCACCTAACCTCACGGTGGAAAGCTAACAATGATATTTCGTCGGAATTAAACACTTAGCGCACAGGCTCTCATCTAACATGATTTGCAAGTGGCAGATAAACAGAAAAAATGGAGGAATATTTCTAAAAATCAGAGCTAAAATATGCAGGTAAAAGAATACTATTACTCAGAACCAAATGTTTTTTTGAAACTCACTAAAGACATAATTGGATCATTTTTATTTCTGTCTTACAATGACATGTCAGAACTGTTATACACTTACCATCTGTTGCCTGGTAACGGACAGATGCATATGCATTTTAGTCTTAACAAAAGCAAGCTGTGTGGACAAAAATATAATGTATTGTGCAGTGCTTCATTTGTATAATATGCTGGATCTTGACCTTGTGCAAATCAAAAAATGCATATCAATGTACATATGTATGGGTTGCTATTGTGAAAATTAAGTACATGCAAAGAGAAGTAGACCTTTAGACAATGGCTTGAATAGAAACCTTTTACAGTTCTATGACACGTGATCAGTATGCCAGCATAAGTAAATGGCTGAGCTACTGTACGTGTTCCCAGAGATCATAACAGCAGTAAAAGCTGCTTTCTGAGCCTGTGTGAAGCTGGACCTGTAATAATCCATAAAAACCATGTATATGTGTGTGTTTGTGTCGGTATAGCTGGTCCAGGTATCCTCCACTGCCCATAGCAGTGTTAATATTCTGCACACACTGGGTGCGGCCAAACCCCATTAATCATGTTTGTGAATGTCTAATCTCAACGTTACTTGCGCTGGTTTCATTTTCATGGCTGTCTGCAAGATTTATAATGGCGTTTGGAGAAAGTGTATGTGGTGTGTGCGTGTATATGTGTGTGTGTGTGTGTGCTTCTGTTGTTACGGAAGCATGCTCTTAAATGTGTCACCTTGTTGAAGAGAAGAATGTCCTGAACGTGCAGTTCATGCTCCTTGGGGTGGGTGGGGGAGCACACACTGATCTGTTCCTTTAAATGTGCTTTTGTGTTCCTGTGTGTTACCTTGAGTTTGAGCGAATGTGTGCATTTGTGTGAATATGTTTGATTCTGTGAGTGTTAGTGTATATCAGCACACAAGCATGGAAAAAGCTTGACCAGGTTCCGGTGGCATGTGTCCCTGTTTGTAACCATGGTGACAGTAAGTGGCCTTTCAAGAGATGTCCATCCGGATGATGAGATCAGATTACATCAATGAAGGGAAAGAGCAGAAGCAAACACTAAGGTGAGCAGGGGAATGAGTATTGGAAGGGGGGGGGGGCATCCCAGGCGTACTGTTAATGGAGTGTACCAAAGGGATCATCAAACACACACACACATACATACACAACTGGACAGACCACAAAATCTGATAATCCTGAAAACATCGACTTCTTTGAACCGCCATCGCTGACATAAGCACACATGCACACACTCACACATACACCCTAAAACACTCCATAATACCGAGTGCATGCTAGTTTTGTGATCCCGTGGCAGTCAGTGAGTGAGGAAGGACAAACAGATCTCATTACCTGAGACTAACAGTCTGCTTAGAGAGCTGGACGTGGATGACCCTGCTAAATGGCGGACAGCGGGACTGTTTGTCTAGACAAAAGCTGTCTGGAGACATTGATCTCAGACAGCAGACCAGTGGACTGACAATCATGGAGCGGAAACTGGGAGTTTTTCCAAACATTTCTTCATAATGGAAGAGAAACACACAGTCATTGGGACATTTTATTCAGTCACTGAAACTCAACCTCTGCTCATCAGGGTTATGTGTGCATTTGACATAAAACTCCTCTTTTCATTTATACATTATCTCTATTTGCTTTCAATTGGATCACAATACAGATAATAATTGTGAACTTGAAAATAAATTTCAAGATTCTCAGACCAGTGTGTTCACATAACTTATTTCTGATAGCAGAGGGATATATAATCATGTCTCCTTAATGATTCACAGTTTTAACCACTCTGTCTTCTTTCTTTCATAATGACAAAGAAACATTTATTTTACCTTTAGGCTCATGATCATCATTACTGTCACTGGCATATTCGTCATCATCTTCAATAGACGAGTCGTCAGCTATAAGGCATCACATGGATTAATATGTAACTGATAAAAGACATAATTTATGCCATTAGAGTATTTACTAAATTGCAAATGGCACAGTAAACAAATCAGTAAACCACAATGCTCAAACCTCAACATATGTAACTGCTGTCTACAGTTTTGGTCACTATCACTACTCCACCACAACATACACTATTGATTGTTACTGCGATATGAAAGTTCACTGACAACAAAGATTTGTCAAATCACAAAAGAAATCAGAGCGCTATTCAGTCTGCAAGTCAGCATTCAGGACTGAACAAGCATGGACCCATAAGAGCAGCATCAGGGGGACAGAATCATCAATCTGACCTGGATGTGAAGGGTCATCCTGTGTGACCAGTCTTTCTACTTTCAATATGAAAATTTGAAAATCTGAAAAGTTTTTAGTGACCACATGGAGACAAAGGGCAATATCTGGTGTGTGTACTGTCTCAAAAATAAGTGAACACAAGATTATTAAAGTCACTAAAGTGAACATGCAGAGAATTACCGTGTGCTTTATGTATTAATTTTGGTTGTGTTTACTGACCTCGAACCAATTTTATTTGGTACATGGTGAAAATCTGTCAAAATGTATTAGTTTGACTTTGGTAAACTACAAAGCTGCACCACTTAATGGACTGTCGAAGAATTACGGTAATATTACCAAGTAATATTTACTGACTGTTTTGTTTCGCTTAATGCGCCTTATTATCCGGTGCGCCTTATGTATGAAGATATATGAAAATAGACCCTTTCATTGATATTGCTCCATAAATCCGGTGTGCCTTATGGTCTGAAAAATATAGTACACAGTTCTTAAAGCTAATAGTAATTTTGAGAGGCAAACCTAAAAGTTGTTATCTGGAGGGTGGGTTTTCTGTTAGCTGACGTTAGTTTTGGTTTCCTTGTTTTCTTTGTTCTTATTATGCAGCCTCTGCCTTTTTGAGCAAGCTTGTTTTCAGTTTATTACCCTTTTTGTTTGTTTTATTATTAATAAACTTCACTACTACCATCAAGTGTCTCTCACTCTTCCTTCGACCCCTCTGTTACTTCCTGTCACCCACTGGGACGTAACACCACGGGTACATCATAGAGGTCCAGACAGTCAATGCTTCCCTCAGAAATTTCTAATATGTCTGATGGGGTGGTTCAAAATTACAGCATTTTCAGAATAGGTGTGGCGCAAATCCAACATACAGGTATAATTAAATCAGCAAGGAGATATCAGATCAGCAGAATTTGGCAGAACTTTATCTTAAAGTGAAGAGCCGTACACTAACAGTAATTGAAAATGTCGGCTAAATGATAAGGCATGTAAATGTGGGCATGATTAGGACATCATGCTCAAATGTGATTCTGAAACCTTGCAGACTGAGCAGCGTTCAGAATTTGTTTTGTGCTCTCACATTTTTTTTGTCATAATATACTTTCAAACTGCTATAGCATGGATTACATAATGTATATCTGCTAACTTTTAAGGGGAATAGCAACAAAAAACAACAGGAGCTTTGAATTCTAGTTTTCTAGTGTACACTGCCAGAGCTTCCAGGCTATTCAAAAAGCAAGATATTATTGAGGAAGACAATTCAGCTCACCTAAAATGAGGTTGTGAATGTGAACAAAGTCTCCAGCTGCAAGATGAAGGTGGTTAAACTGTTTGTTCTCATTAAATTTAAAACACAAAACAAAACAAGAAAACTAATAATCACAATATCAAGACTTCCATGATAAGAAAAATATTCTAGCTAAGTTACATGATAAAGCTGAGAACCAGTTTGTTCAACTATGGGGTTTGCTATTAGTTTGCTATTGCTATTAGTAGACAACAAACCATCTTACATCAGACTGAGACTGTGCTACATTTTACTACAATTACAAGTAACTACAATTACAACTATGTCCTCCATTAAAGCAAAATCAAGGGTCTTTATTAAACACATATTTTCCTGTGGGGAATGCAATTTTCCTGCATCAACAAGTCACCAGACAGGTTAACTAATGGATATGTAGGTTACATGTGGGTTACATGTGTTGGCATGTATGCTAACACATGTTACCCACAAACACACACATACAAACAGACATGTCATTCAGTGAAATTTACCCAATTTGATCTCATCATAAGGATGCTCCTCTGGAATAGCTAGAGAATATAGAGAGTAACAAGGGAGTGAGGGCATTAACAGGAAGACAGAGATGAGTGCGTAAGTGACTGTGTGTGTTCGGGAGCTTTGGGAAGGGTAAAGAGGCTAATTATCTAACTAATAACTGAATCATCAACATGTTTGTCATCTGAAGTTGTGTCGGAGTCAGCTTCAGGGTACAAACAATGCTGCTGATATTTACGTCACTTACATGCACATTCACACATGTAAACTAGTCTTGACTTAATCAACAATAAAGGTGCAGATGTTTTCTATTTGTTTGTCACCTTAATAAGGAGGATAAGACACAAAAATAAAAAGAAATATATCCTCATCATTTCCTCTCTCTTTCCCTTGCTTGACTTCCTCTTGTCCTCCATTGCAAATGAGCTCTATCACTATTAGCAACTCAGCCATTTATGAATGCAGATTAGATTAAATGTATTATGTATCAAACCAAGGGTCATCCATCCCTGAAGGAAGTGGCTTCTCAGGCCTAGTGTCGCTGTGCACCAGGAGGGTTGGTCATTCCCTGCTAGGACTACATGCTAGCATGACTACACTGAACAAAAGCTTTACACAGAACCGTAACTGCCTGGGCTTTGACCTGCTCAACAACCAGTTGACATCAATGATGTATTTCTCGGTTTATATCCCAGAACAACGGAGGCATAGTGGATGCAACACAGCGGTTATGATGGTCAGTGTTGCATAACAGAGCCAGATGGTTTACTTGGCTGGGCAATGGTGCTGGCAGCCACACGACTGTACGCTTGTTTCCTGCATGGCCAACATGAAAGAACAGCAAAACACTGTGTGTTCAAATTAGGGCCAGGGTTATGGATTCAGCTGCATGGGCAGAAAAGCCACTGACAGCAGATCCATTCAATAGATGGAGGCATGCTGGTTGCTGTTGAGTCATCACATTTCTGATAACATTTGTGTCAACATCAGAATGCATCACAGTTTCAGACAATACTGTACCATTTGGTTTTGTTCAGCAAAAACACAAATCTGAATTATTGACACAACTATTTATCATATATTTTAGTAAAAATAGTCCTGTGTAAATGACAGCAGTGTTTCAAAAACCCAGACACATTAGTATAAAAAAGAGGCAGCAATGCAAACAGGAGAGGGACTGTTGTGAGGGCTTATAAGGTCAGAGAGGCTGGAGACTGAAAACATCTAGGGAGGGGTGGGAATACTTCAGCATGTGTTCAGGCAGACAGAAGGGGTCCTGTCAGTGTGTTTGGACTAGTGTGTGTGTGTGTGTGTGTTTGCCACTGAATGTTTCTGAGTGAGAGATAAGCGAGAGAAAGTGTGTGTGTGTGTGTGTGTGTGTGAGAGAGTGTGTGTGTGTGTGTGTGTTGTGGATGTTTGCACAAAATCCAAATTGAAATTCCAAATTGACCCTTAATCTGTACTTCCTGTGCCGGTGTAGATCTGAAAGGAACATGAGAGGTCTCAGCATGAGGGCAGCCGCGCTCTCTACGGCCTTCTGAGGACATGAGGGAACTGTTTCCATTAAGCTAATGTGGGTTTGATCCATGGTGATGTATGTGAAGTGGCAGGATGTAGGGTGTGGGGTCAATGAGGAGCTGGGTGTCTGTGGACAGGTGATAAGAGGAGGGAGAAAAGCAGTTGTATGTTCAGAGGGAGGCACTCTCAAAGAGGAGGAAGGACACAGTGTGTGTATGCATACAAACAACCAAAAGCACACAGGACCTGTTTGAATTTGCATGCCCTCTCCTTGAAGTAATAACAGATTTATACTGAGATCGTACACACATCTCAAGTGGATTCAAACAGGGCCAATAACTAATTGCTACACTGTAGGTGTGGGGTTGGCACGCTGTAGTGCATGGGAGAGATACAGGGTGAGGAGAATATTAGTTTACCTTCTACGTCATTACAGTCATAGTCTTGAGTGAAGCATGGATGGAGACAAAAGCACACACACAAACACATGAAAGCGAAGCCGCTGCACCTCTGTGTAAAGCAGAAAACAGCACATTTACAATGAAATGATAATTCACAATGTCAAGCTCAGACGACACTGGAATGATTTCCAGGTTGAGAGATTACATAACTGCTTTGCAACTAAAAACATAGAGAAGTAATGTGGTGCTTTGTATCTGAGAAATAAGACAGCACAGGAGTGTCTTTTCTTTTATCTTTTTTTCTTTTTAAGTCTGCAACATACCCAGCTGTGACAGTCATGAATCCACATGTATCCATGAACTTTACAGGAGATCCTACACATCACTAGAGGTGATGATAGAGAGTTGCTGACATGCTATGAAATACAGAATATCAGCGCAGTAGTGTAAGAGGTAGTCGTTACAGCTGTAGGTTAGGTGATGGAACACAATATTTGGTGACAAACAGACCAACAACCTACCTTTGACTCTCTCTCCACGGTTGAGCTGGATCTCTCCCTCCCCCTGTGGTGTGTAGGGCTTGACGACAATGAAGGTACGTCCTGGGACAGCACTGTAGAGTTTCCGTTTGGGCCCGCGGGGGCCTGTCAGCGCTGGAGGGGTGTGATGAGGGGGGCTTGGGTCTCGCTGCACTGAGCCGGGGCTGTAAACAAACACATAAGTTACTGTGGTGATTCCAGGAAGCTGATAACTGAAGCCCGTGGTCACCGACATGGTCGTCAGTGGGACAGCAACCTGGTGACACCCCCTGGTTGTTACGGTGGCCAGGGAGGGATTCATGGACGAGTCCCAGTACCTGCCGATCACCAGTCACCAGTCAGTGCTCCATGGGAAAGTCATGAGAGGAGAGTACACTCCTCCCAACCACTTCTCCCCCCTCCTCTTCTTCTTATTCCCTCTCTTCCTTCCTTAATGGCACTGACAATATCCTTCTTGCACCCTTTTACCCTCTCCTTCTATCTCTCCCCTCTCCCCCGCATCCTAATCGAGGTAGAAGCAGAAATGTTTAACGGTAAGAGGGGCTGCACTGTTTCCTTCTCTGTGTGGGTCTGTCAGGTCCGTCTGGAAGCCCTTCTTAGTCAAACACATCCTGAGTTTGGGCTCCAGCAGAAGCCCCCTCCAAAGAGGGACAGAAATCCCTGTATGTCCCCTGCTCCAGCAGCTCCAGGCTACAGATCCTGCCTCGTCCTTGGGTCTTGGTTCTCCTGCTGTGGAGGAGAGAGGCTGGGTCTGGTGCCCGACTCCCGCTCCTTCTCCCAGGAGTCCCGCCGTGTCTGCCTCTCCTCTCCCCTCCACCCCTCGCACACACACTCTCGTTCACACACACTCACACACACTCTGGCAATGCTGCTGCTGCTACTGCTGCTGCTGCTGCTGCGCTCCGTGGCTCCCCTCCCCTTTGACGGCTCGCTCACACTCACACACCACAAGCCCTCTGTGTGCATTCTAGCCGTGCGCACAGGCACATACACAGACAGCCCCCTCCACTCCTGCTAACATTGCACCTCCGCTAGCACGGCATACGCCACCACCAGCATGTCGCTAACACATCGCTGACACTCACATACACACTCTAGTCCCAGAGCACGATTGATCTCCTCTTGCCTGTCTGCCTGCGAGCGTGCATGCGCCATGGCTCCCTGAGGCAGGCTGCGAGAGTATATGTATGTGTGTGTGTGTGTGTGTGTGTGTGTGTGTGTGTGTGTGTGTGTGTGTGCATGTGTGCTTGTGTGCAGTGGGGCGGGGGGCAAAAAGCTCCAGCCCATTTGGTTTAATTGTCGCTCCTCCCTCTTTCCCTTTGCCTTGAATCCCCTCCCTCTTTCTCTCATTCTCTTGCTTCAATTTCACCCTCTCATCCCTCTCCTTCTAAACATTTCTTCGCATTGCATCTTCACTCTCTTTCTCTGCTTCTCTCTCTCTCTGGCGGTGAATTCTAATACAGCAGTGGCAGAGCTCCGCCTAGTCTTCATTCATCTCTACTTTTCCACTGCTGTGCAAGTTACATTGAGCATCATTCTGCAGCTTGTGCCGTCAAAGCTTTCTCATAAGCACATTTAGACATTCATCAAAAACACATGTAATACAGACACATCAATCCCATAATATATATTAAATAAAATAAGATGCGCGCATGTACTTGTAACAGATGAATTCACTGACTATTTGTTGTTACAAGCAGCTTGATTTTGTCCTGAACGGGGACTCTAGTGCTGCTTTCTACAACATTTCCTTGAAAGACTAGAAATCTCTAAATCCTTCCATCCCTGTCTATCCACTTTTCAACCTCTTTCAGTCTTTTGCCATTCCTCCCCCGGCACATTGTATCAGTCACTTTATAGCCCTCATTCTTTCATTCACCTGATTCCAGTCTCCCCTACCCTCTATTCTTCTTTCTCCATCCCTCTGTCTACCCCATTCCTCATTTCAAGCCTTGTTTGTCTGTTTCTCTTCCCAACTCTATTGCTTTTTTTGCTCTCTCCATCTAACACCACCTCCCTTTCTCTGTCCCTCTCACCATCGAAACAACGGCTTGCTGACGGCTTTCCAATTACCGCAGGGACTGAGGGGCCGGGATGGCTGCCGCATGTTAATGTCTGAGCCCCGGCACGGAACATCAGCAGCAAACATAGCGAGGGGGGGGGGTGAATCAAGGAGATGAGGCTATGTCAAAATGACACACACACAGGCAAAAAATGTTATCCTTTACAGGATATCTTTCACAGTGCCTGAAACCTGCTCATACACCTCCACCATGTCAAACACCTACAGTGAGGTTATGTAAACAGCTTGACCTCAGCTGCTCCCTGCAGTTAAGCTCATGATGGTTGATACATGATATACATGTGTGTCACAAGGGAGGGAGTACAGATGGTTTCTCCTTGCTTCTGGTCTTTAATGACCTGTTAGTGTTCAATGCAAATGGGTTAAAATGGCCAACCACACATCAACATTCATTCATTCATTCATTCGTCTTCTATACCAATCACAGGGCTGACACAGATACACAGACAACCACTCACACTCACATTCACAGATAGGGGCAATTTAAAGTCAGAAATATGACACAGACTATACACTACATATATTTATGTTTACAATGTAAGATTTCAAAATCCTTCAGTTAGAAGTAATTCCTGAAGCACATTCTTTATCTTTCTCCAATTTGTGTCATGGCCCACCTTTGAGTTGCATTTGCCAATATCTTAGATTTCACAATGTGATTTCACATCATGTCGGGCTGTAATATGGTTTAAAAAAGCACAGGAAGGGTCACCTAGACTTTGAAATGAGACCAAATGAGAGCAAAGCCAAGACTCTCTTGTTGTTATAGCGATCAGGAAATTTTGAACAATTGTTAAAGGATTTCTTATTTATTTCTTATTTGCATTCAAGGTGGCCTGTTTTGTTCTACCTAAATCTTTGTATATCAGTTTTATTTCAGTATGTTATTTCCTTTCATCCATATGTAGCTTATTAGTTATTATCTAATGCAAGGTTTATAGATTATTAATCATGTCCTGTACTTTCACATGATTACATGACTTATCTTTTACATAATATAAACTTGCTCTGCACTGACACAATAGCTTTTTTTTCCCTTGGTTGATGAGTATCTTTTTTCTCTTTCACTGTGCCTCATTATAAGTGGCTTCTACAAGGTACAGATGTAGGATCCATTACATGCACACACGCGAGGACACACACACTTACACACACACACACACACACACACACACACACACACACACACACACACACACAGCCATATACAGAAAGTTCTAACAGTCTATTACAAAAGCTCCATCGTTTCCTTGGACACCGGGACCTGCCTCTGTAACGATGGCAACTGTCAATAAAAGGAGAGAAAATATAGCCAACAAATGCACTGATAAGACAATAATATGAACTTGGATCTCTCTAACAGTCAATTTGTCATGAATCATTGTCACATCATTTTCTCTATATACTTTTGTTTCACTCATTCAGGTAAACAGTGCACTACAGCTACTAAATGAAGGAGCTGTAATTCAGCTTACAAAGATCAGAGTGACCTTGACTTCCAATTTTGTGTCCATCGTCATACAAATAAGAGACAGAATAGGATAAAATAACTATATCCTTAATTGTGTACAGTATGTTGTATAATGTATGACTATCAGCTAGATCTTTAAAATGTGATTGTTATCTATTTGACTTGGTTTTGATTGATCTATTTGACTTGGTTTTGAGTTAGAAGGTGGAGTTCATAAATATATATCTTTACCTTGAGTTACGATTATGCAGAGAGATGGGATTTTGAAGAACATTTGTCAAAATCAAGAGCAAATGCTCACCCATAATACTTACTTTGTACCTTCAACTCGTCATCTGTGTTTTTCTAGATTGCAACATACTTAAGATTATTCCAGATAAGCGGCTCTTATCAGAAGTCTTAAAGCCAATAACTTGAGCTTGCCAGCTATCAGATGTTTGATTAGGATCAATGAGTCAACTAAAGATAGGTCAACATCTGAATGATTCGATAATGAGTCTGGCTTCCTCAGTTTGCAAGTCAAAATCTATGAACTGCCTATATAACTCTGAAGATGCAACTGCAAATGTCACTGAATGCCATTTACACAGATGCTATCAAACTAAGCGGCTTTACTGTAGCATTTTCTCACATGACTGCCTCGCCGTCTCAGGTAAATGGCTTTTTTCTCAAATAGCCTAGCCGTCTGAGGTGAAATGAGCGCATTATAAACACAGTTATAATCAGCATCACACTTTGCATCCTAATGACAATCAGTCTGCCCTTGCTTTGCTGCACTTGAATGAATATATGCTCTCTCACAGATTCTTGCCCAATGTGGGAGTATTTATGACTATCAAGGTGGAAGTAGAGTGTGGATTCTGTTCAATGGGCAGAGCATTATTAAGGCTATGAACAGCAAATCTGTTTTTACATGGACAGCTTATGCTTCACTGACACACTGTCATTAAGTGAAATTGGAAGAAAGGGTCAATTGGAGTGATCAACACATAACCCC
Source organism: Terapon puta (assembly GCA_028564955.1). Classification (NCBI taxonomy): domain Eukaryota; kingdom Metazoa; phylum Chordata; class Actinopteri; order Centrarchiformes; family Terapontidae; genus Terapon; species Terapon puta. The sequence goes on from JAOXYL010000090.1 coordinate 14,735,741, forward strand.
AAACTCCACCTCAATTTGAGGAGGAGTGGGAACACCAGATAAACAAACCACTTAGTCCATACTGACAATAGCGTTGTATCCTTCTGCATCTTCTTCAGTATACACTTATTTACACCTGCCCTTATGCTACACATTTTCCTGTGTGTACATTTGTCTAGATTTACCACATTACAAATTTACACAGTTTATTATTGGAGGAATTCCAAACTAAGCTTTCAATGACTAAACTTAAGTCTCATGGCTTGGACAGCATCAGGGCTAATGTTGTTAGCGACTGTTAAAAAGGCATTTGGAAATGGTGTGTTGTGGATGTGCAGCAGACACATACGAAGCCAGCGTTTTCCTCTGAGCCATCCAGTAGTAGAATACAGTCATAAGCTATACTAAACAATTCAAAACAAAAACTAAAGAATCTTGTGTGACCACTTACGAGCGAAGGTATGACTGCATCTGAGACTGACAAGTGTATCAATACAGAGCCCATAGTGATATAAGTGTCATCCCGGACCGTCATGGTGACAAAGGAGTTTTGTCTGAAGGTGAGGCTCTGATCCATGTTCCAATCCTCATCCATGGTCATGAGCTTTGGGGATTGACAAAAAGAAGGAAATTATGGATACAAGAAGGGAAATTTAGCTTCCTTCGCAGGGCTCACCCTAAGGGACAAGGTGAAGGGCTTAGATATGATGCTCAGAGTAAAACCCAATGGGCACATCAAACTGGAGGAGACCCCAGGGCAGACACAGAACTTGTTGAAGGGGTAACATATCCAATGTGGCCTGGGAATGACTTAGAATCCCTGCGGAAGAGCATGAGGATATGGCTGACAAGAAGAACATCAAGGCTAACCCGATTATCCTGGTACCATAACCTGGAAGCAGTGGAAGGAAATTAACTTGCGTTACTGAGGTTCTCATATTTTACAGTGGTATCTGAATGAGACTCTGCTGTTTGTAAAATACATTCACACTGGTTGATGCATTCTGATAGTGATGAAAATCTCAGTTGTACTGTAAATTATTGTAACCCTGGTAAGGGGCTGAACACTGCATGATATGTTGTTGATTTATTGTGTGTGGCCAGGCTGATAAAGATCACAGCATCGCCCTTTGACACAAACTATGTTCCACAGAGAACAATACTACTGTGTTCTCCTTTGATGTAGATACTCCACAGGTGAAGCAGAAGTGCAACTCTTCACTCCACCGGTTCCTCTCGATTCCTGTCCTCCCTTCTTCTCTGTGTATGTCAACCCTTTGGCTAAGTTAAGAAGCCATGGATAATCTACACACCAACAGCTGCTGGTGTGACTAATGTAAATAAAGAAGTAGGGATATAGGGTGAAATAGAGGTGAAGGAACGGAAACAAACAAAGAATTAACAGGTGAAGGGACCGAGACAATCCTGTGTTTGTTTCCATTATAAACCACACAAGGGTCAGGGTACAGCACTTTGGCAGGTAATGACGGTTTTCTGCTCACTGACACCATTATCTCCCACAGCAACCTTACATGATAACATGCTGTGAGTAATGCTTTGTGACTGAATTTTTATTTGAAATAAACATTTGATCCCGTGTCTAAATCCTGCTCCACTTTCTTGTGATCTAGTCTTAATGACTCTGACCTTATCTGTATCCATTTTATTGTCTCCATCTAAACTTTCTGTTGAAGCAAGGCCAAGTTATTGAACCCTGGCAGCACTGCACACATGCAACAAGGAGGAAGTGATGGCGAGTTCCACAGGAACTTGCTGGAGTCTGCCATTGGGCAGGCTGTTGACGGGCCAAGCTAATTTCACACTCCCCTGGTACCCTTAATGCCTCTAGAGTTACCATGGGCATAAACAGAAGGTCAGAGGGAGAAACAGAGAGGGGGGGATATTAGTGGGAAAATATTCAAGGACAGCATCAGTCTCACTTGGGTGCAGGTTCTGGCCATAGAGACCAGCTGCTCATTTTGAGCTTTTTATACATTCACCTCACTTTAGTACTAGTGTAAGGGCAATGCGCAGTGAAGAACAAGGTCTCAACTCCCTGTGTACAGAAGGCCATTTAGGGCAGGACACAGTGGACATACTAAACCTGCTATGCTCCTTTTTCTTTTTCACACTTGTCTTTTTCCCTCTCTTTGCACTCTGGTTATTGACCTTGTACAAAATGAGAACACTGACGGAGCAAAAGATGTCTATCTCTCTCAACGAACATTAATGTCAATGTATTAGCAGATATGGCAGAGCGAGATTTACTTAACACTTGATAGACACGGGAGGAGAGTGTTCTTACATCATACAATTCAATTTAAGATTGTGGAAACAAAGCCTGGTGGTGTGAGCATGTTACATGATTTAATAAAGGATTTTGACTGGTCTCTGGCTGCAAACCACAGATTAATGGCATTCTGTATACCTCAAAAGTGTGTGTGTGTGTGTGTGTGTGTGTGTGTGTGTGTATGAATGACAGAATAACTGCGAGGAAGAGGAAGAGAGAGAGAGTCTTTGATGGATGGAGTAAAGTGACAGGAGAGTATTAGAGGGAGAGGGGAGTACGGCTGGAGCTCTGTCTGTAATGCAATTCCCCTGTCAGACATCAGACTGTTTCACAAAAACACACCCACACACAAACACACAGTGTGGGGCATCCAGGAATCACATTAGGAGTCTGCCGTACGTAGGTGATCTTGCTCTGACATATGATTATAATAAAAAGTTTAACAAACCAAGTGTCAGTAAACCACTTAAATCTATCGCTAGGAGATGAGATCAGAGCCTGAGTTTACTGCAGTTTGTCTAATGGTTCAGCGTTCAAGGGAAGAGATTTGTTCCATCACCCCAGAAGCACAACTACATCTGTGGATTTATGTATCAATTGGGTGACAAGCTGCTTGTCCAATGACATAACTCATAGTTCATCCTCTGTCATTATATCCTCTGTCTTTCAATCTCTCTTATACAAACACATTCACAGCTTGGTCGTCTTCAATTGGTCCCTATGGTGATCATTATTAGGCGATTTCCATCTGTCTATCTCTGAACTGTCCAAGAACACATGCACAGGGCTGTGTAAAAGTGGATACACGTTCATGCATACGAGCACAGAGACAAACAGGCATTCAGATTTGAAGTATACTATTTGCCCTGTCTTCGCAGCAGCACAAATTTGACATTTAAGCCCAGCTTGTTACATAAACAGGGCTGTTGTCTATGCCAGCAACACATCATGCCACTGATTACTGCCATCATAACCTGACATGAGCATGGGATACTCAAGAGATGTACCAAATGCAACTGTAGCAAAGCTCATACCGATCAGTGTTTCAATCAGCAGCTGAAGTATAAATCTGATGCCATTTTATGAACATACATTTTCACATTCCCAGTTTATGCTTTATACAGATGAGTCTTCTGGCCAGGTTGCAAGTACACCTTTGACAAGAAAATGACATTCATATGTGCCTGGGATTGATGCATGAATAAATAAACAAGATTTTGCACTGATTGATGTTATGTCATGTTTATCACCAGCAGCAGACGGTAGCAGATGGAATAAGATGCAGAATGCTGCTTGGTGACTAACAAGTGATTCAGACACATCACATGGGGCTTTTTGCTTTTTGAAATGTGGTTTAAATATCAAAGTAGGTGCTTAATCACAGGGCCAATCACAGATTATCTATTTAAAGTGAATGGCTGCCAAGATTGGTAAGTGTGAAACATGAATTAGCGTGAAAAAAAGAGATCTGCCTGTTTACAAAGCTGTCTAAACACTTGTAAGCTTGAACTGTGATCAAACCAAATCCAACAGACCTGAGTCTTCCACGATGACCGTGTCCGTGAGGGTAGCCATGGCTGTGGGACCTTCTGGGAACTGGTTTGTCCTCTTCATGCATGTGATGTAGTGAAGGCGAGCGGGAATGGGAGGATCTGGAGCTGCCTGTACTCTGGAGACTGCTGTCAGGGATCTCTCCATGACGACTCTGAGAAAAGCATCATATTCCCATTTAAAACACAGCAACTGACTTGAAATATACCAACCAAAACTATAAACACCAAACTATATTTTTAATTTTCTCCATCACTTCTTCAGATTCAGATTTAGATTTCCTTTATTTGTCCCACAGTGGAAAAATTTACGGTGCAACAGCAGCAAAAACAGACAGTAAAACAGACAGTAACAATGCAAGACAGAATAAAATAAGCAAAATAATAAAGATAAATAAAAGCTTGTGTCTCCTTTCAATTTCATACTGAAACACGAACAAACACACAGTAAAAATTCAAACACACTAGCTACATCTTACTTCTCCAAGACTGCTGTGCTGTTGTCCAAGAGCTGGTAGACTGCGCAGTGAGGGAACAGGGGAGTGACCCTGACGACCTCGGATTTCTCTGGGGGCCTGACCGTGCATGTGTTCGTGGTCCCCGTTCAGGTTGTTGTCACTCGCAGAGCGGAGCAAGGAACGTGGTGAGGGCAGGGAACCAGGAGTCACACGTCGGCGGTTGGTGTAAGAGGGGGTCTCCCTGAAAGGCACTGAGGGGAAAAAGTGACACATGCAGGAGCGTCCCTCAAGAGTCTCACCATATCACGTGAAGCTCCTATAGCAAGCAGAAGTGCATTTATAGGGAAATAATTGTGTCCCACACATCTCTGGGTCACTCAGATTTGTTGAAGCCATGTTTCACAGCCATCCGAAAGAAGCCTGTGATTCCATTTCATTTGCAAAATATTTCGCATTTCGCAAAAATAATTAGCTATTTGTGTTTCGGCTGACACACTGTCTGGGTAAACTGTATGGATAGGGTAATAGTGCTGCAAAAATGCCATTTAAATGTAATCTTTTAAGTTTAATTTAACATCAATTAAACTATTAATCCAAGAACCATACATCATCAAATATTACATGTGTACACATATTATCATACAAAGGAATACAATTTAAATAACACAAGCTCATAATGAAAAAATAGGATATTACATCCTGTCAACACTAGATGGCAGAGTTTTCCTGTATGTTTCATCTCATCATGGGGATCCAAAACCACCTGAAAACCTTCTTACATTTCCATGTCTTCATTTCATTTCCTCACATCTCTGTATATAACCTGTTATTTCGTTCCTTGAGCTTCTCTGCTTTCCTAACTCAGTCATTATTCAATCTGGTGTCTCCCTGACACTGCATTCACATTTAAACCTATAAAACATTAAGGGACCCTGGTGATCTATTACCACTGCTGTCAACTTACCAACATCTGATACTTTGTGGACCTTTATGATTTCAGCCAGATCAAAGTTTCCTGCTATAATTGCCACCTGGAGGTGGGGAAAAGAGAGGAGTACAGGGAGGGAAAGTAGCACATACATAAGTGATGGAACAGCAATATTTAATTCTATGAACAAAACAAAAGAAAACAACCCACAAAAATAAATGATGACAAGCACATCCCATTTTCCTCTCACTCACACTCCTTATAAATGTTTTACACATTTAATCTTGTGCTGAGGCTGATGTGTAAAATCTGTATGTGGTAATGTTCTGGGCACTGTAAGGACCAGTCTGCCTTGTGTACAAACAAATTAACTTTGATCTGCACAGGAAATCTGTGTCAGTGTCAATTTCACACGCACTTCGTCAGCCTAAAAGGCTGAACTTCAAACACAGAGCACAATGAGCGGCAAGCAAAGTGGGTGAAGGGTATGGGGGTGGGGTTTCAATGCTCAAGGTTTACAACAATTTTGATATCACATTGAATGTAGCATTAGGCTTTATAAGAAAGGCCATTCAATCCATTCAGCTCTGAAATGCAAGAGATGTAAGGTATGACAATGAACACAGTAACGTGAAGTGGTTCTTGAATACTGCACGTACCTGAAAGGCAGTCTGGCTGTTGTAGTTCTTTATCTCTTTATTGGCTCCCCGGAACAGGAGGACTCGGGCACAGCTATCCTGAATGACAACAGAAAGATGTATGTGGCTTTAAAATGTCACTGTCTTTAATTTTCCATTTGCAACAAAATATACACGCAAACACACACACACACAAAGACAGTGATGCCATTTCTAAGTTTCTAATTGGCCTCTGTGGAAGCTATACAAAAGTTATGTGCAATGAAATGGATTTTGGCAAACAGTATAGACAGATCTTTAATGTCACACTTAATAAATTACACGTTAAGCATCAAATCAACTGTAGCTTGTGTGTTGACCAGTGGAGGTAGAAATGGCAATATCACAGTTTCTTGGTTAAGAAACTGACAACACACTGCTACAGAAGCTTGACGAAATGATTATAAAAACGAAACTTTATATAATATGGACATGTTTTGGTTTAGGAGAGCTGGATATCAAGTGAAATTCAATTATTACCAGGGTGTGCAGTGTGACAGCTGTTGCCAGAGGCAGTGTGAGGGACCTCTTTGATCCCCACAAAAAACATGCTTGCAAGTGTAACCACTGTTTAAGAATGACAGAGGCAGCTCAAGTGGCAGTGTGGGTATCACCAAACCCTACCTAACATACTATTATGGGGGTTGGGTTGAATATAGCGGTGGTTAAATTCATGGCAGTGCAATGAAAGGCTATCCTCATTCAAACTTTTCTATTTTTAACGGCAGTGTTGTACTGGAGGCGACTGATGGAATTTGCTGAATGGTAATTAAGTGTGAAGAAACTAGTAAAATATTTATTTTAATATAACCCTCTTTGTCTTACCCATGATACTATCAAATTGAGTGCCAACACTTTTTATCTGCCTCTCTCTTACACACACACACACACATACACTGATACACACACATATATATGCACCTTGCTACTTTAGCCACATGCAGACTATAAGATGCTGAAGTCTGCGGAAGTTTCTGATGCAAATGTGGTGTATTCCTCCCCAAACATTAGTGACGTATGAAATAGGAAATTGGTGTAAAAATAGTATAAGATGGATATATACAACAAGCCATATGGAAAAACTATTACTGGGAAAAGTGGCCTGAATTAACATTCAATATACAGGATTATAATTATATCTTATTATCAATAACAACTCACATGAAGTATGTGACCTGTGATTCATGTAAAACAATTATGTTCAATTAAACAGTTTAGGAAAATAAACTACAAAATGCACAGATACAAACAGCATCTGCGCTTTAGAAATAAACTCTTCAACATGTTCAAAGTTCAAACATTTATACAAATTTATTATAATAAAATATAGTATAACTATAACTCTTAGCAATGTCTTAGTCTTAAAAAACATCAGGAAGTAACAAATTATGAGGGTATTATTAGTCTTATGTATGAATTGGAGTTCACTTCATACCATCGGACATAGAAAGAAAAAAACTGCAAAGAGATCCAAACACATGCTGTACAAAACTTCAGTAAGACTGAACACTGACATCTTCAGTAGTTAACATCCATGCATATCTCTCTGATACATGTCAGCCTACTGCCATATTTTTTGCGTGTAAGTGTAAATGAATACAGACCCCTCTGGCCAAAAACGGCCAATTGTAGATTGATAGGTTGTGTGTCCATGTCCTGGCTGGCTGAGGGTCGATATGTAATTTAACACTGAGAGCAGAATTAACAGGACTAGCCCTGCTCTAAAATCAGCATAATGACTCCTGTCACCACTGAGTCACATATGCAGGGACATGCACACACACATTAACTAAACGTGTGGTTCAGTTGATAACACTCATGTGATTTTAGTCATCCAGCTGAGTATCTGATGAACTACTCTTGTGTTATTATACCAAAAAGACTGAGAACAAAGATACAATGGATCACCCTCTTCTTCTAAAACACATGGATGGTAGTTATGTGCGCACTGTGCCTGAATTTGCACTGAACTGAGCTGGATATATAATGACCATGGTGTCAATTAAGACACAGAAAAGCCACAGAAATCTGCACCTTCCATGTAAACATATATTATGAAGTCATAGGGGTATTTGTAAATGGAGTAGGTGTTATGAATAATGCATGATTGCTCTTGTTCCTAATAGTGATTATAACTACTACAGGTCTAAAACATCTAAAAAAAACCCATAGATAAATGCCTACAGCTGTTAGTTCAGCTAATTGCTAACCATCCATACATTATTCACGTGGACAGAGAACACACGCACATATACACACATACTTTTCAACCAAGAGAATCACAATGTACACTATTTCCAAAGTAATTTAAAGAATATGTGGGCAGCTAAATGTGCATGAGCTTAAATGTTTTATTCAGGCACATACTATATTTAAACATGTGTCACATTCCTATCTTGGTAATAAAACTTCTGTTTTGATATGTTTAGAAAAGTTACATATAATTAGTCTGTAATTTTATTTTTAGGTGAAACTATCAAAAATAAATAAAGAAAGGAGCAATTACATGAAAAATCTTGTGCCACCTTGGGCTTATCCTCTAGGAACCTTAAAGCACAATTAACCAATTTTTGTAATCACTGGTCTCTATGTGTAACCCACACACACTGCCCAACTGGCACTGAATCTCTCCAATGACATGAATCAAATCAAATCATCAAATCAAACTTTATTTATATAGCCCAAGTTCACAAAACACGTTTGCCTCAAAGGGCTTTACA
>JAOXYL010000090.1:14744442-14771259 GCA_028564955.1 Terapon puta
AACACGTTTGCCTCAAAGGGCTTTACAATCTGTACAGTGAGTGACACCCTCTGTCCTTAGACCCTCGGTTCGAGTGAATGTTACAAGACACAAGAGACCTTTTGTTTTTTTGGTTGGTTTCAGTGACAGATATTACTTTCTTACAAAAACCAACAATTTAATTCAAGAATTCATGCCATTTGGAGATATTCTATAGTCTTTTGCAAAAATGCAAATCATACACAGACATCCACACACACACACACACACACACACACACACACACACACAGTTTTTCCAGAGTGGGCCATCTGTCTTGCTCCTCTCACCGAGGCTTCCTATAGGAATTCATTATGAAAACCATTCCAGTAGTCCTCACCATGGTTTGCTAGATGTGATTACATTACCTACATAGAAATACATAGTGAGCAAAGTCAAGTACTTTACAGTAATGACGTGGTTCAGTCATGTGTAAAGAGTGCGACAGATGCTACCTCTCACAGCCATGTTTTTACATTTGAGCATCCCCACTCTTATTAGAATTCAAGCAGCAGATCTGGCATCCTCCACTGAGTAGAGCTTGTTTTTACATTGGATTGTGACTAATATCCTAGGCTCAGACGATACATGATTTAGGGCTAAAACACAGCTGAGGTCTTCTTCATTATTGTGCAAAGCAAGAGCATAATACAAATATAGTAGCATGAAATATAGTGGTACTTCCTCTTCCATCTTATTATTGAGTTGTCCCAAGATTCATTGGTCTAACTGGTGCTGTGTGTCTTGTGCCACCTTCCTTTAATTTCGCTCATCACTGTTGTCCCCACTTGCTCTTACCTACTGTGTCCTTTCTCAATCATTCATCCAACCACCTTCCATTGATCTGTCTGCCAGGTAAAGAAGCCCTGCCGTGCCTTCATTCACTGATGCTGATCATGTGTGCCAAGCTAAAAGCCCAGTAAGTAAACATTAATAGCCAGCCAGACCCCAGGAATGGGACTTATACTTTTGCTGATTATATTATCTTGTCATTCATCCACTCCCTAAACTTCATCAATCTGTTCCTTTCTGTCATTCTCTTTGCTCTCTATACAGATATATTGATCCTTGCCACTTGACTACCATTTCCCAGTCAATTCCACCAGCCCATTTCTTTCTGTAATGGTACATAATCATCCGAACTAGGCCTGTTTTGAGTTTGCAGGAGCCCTGCTAAGAGACACTGTTTCTGGGATCAATCAGCTCACTGTGCTGTTCGGCCACCGCTGGCAGGATAAAAGCCATCCTCAGCACTGGAAGCACACAAAAGATGGGGCAAGGTACATTAACAGATTGTTGACTTTAGATATCTTTGATTCTATTCGATCTTGCCCCACAAGCCAGTACACGGACACACGCAGACAGACAGACACACACACACACACACACACACACACTCCATTCACTGAGAAGTGGAACATGTAATGACTTCAGTCACATGGATGTGTTACCAACACCTTGTATTAAGTTTTGATGCTGTGAATCCCGAACCCATTCTGACAACAAGCACACACACACACACACACACACACACACTCTGACTCTCTCTCTTTCTCACTCTCTCTCCTAAGACTATGGCTTTCCAGTCCAGCAGAAGCAGGGTCACTTCTGATTGGAATTAGCTGAGCCATACACAGTTAAAATTACAACACACAAACATACACACACATACATCTTTCATTTGTTGTATGAGACAGAGTGAGAGTAAAAGTGAAAGTGCACATTTAATGTTCATAAACTGAGCACTGCTCTATTTGCCTCCTCCAGAACAGCCAGTTACATGTTTCTCTTTGAGCAGCCAAACAGGACAAAGCAACACATGGGCACACTGTGCCTCACGACACTCAGCGTTTTCCCAGGAGTACCCTGGTTTTCACTGGCCTCATCTCACAGAATCATCTTTCTCCTCTCCTGATATAGAACAGATTCATTCATATTCTAAAATGCACACACTATGTATTTCTTCCCTGTTATCACAACCCCATAGGACCCTAAAACCAGGCACTGATAATCTCTGAGGAATCAGTCGCAAATATTATTACTTTATAACCTACAACTACTTTTACTTTACTTGACCTGCTGGCTCTGACGTTTGTTTGTGCTACATGCTATGTAGGTGGTCCATGGTTCATCCTCCTACGTGCTGCCTGAGCTATTCCCTTACCATATCTTCAGGGGCCGTCTTCCTAATTTATTCTTGAATCTTGGTTTCTTTCTCCTGCATAGTGGCTCTGATGAGACCCTGCCCCCCCTTGCTCCACTTATTTTGCAGTCTCGGAGTGTTGGACTTGGTGTGAAACCATCCATGCATTGTGCTCCCTTGTCTTGTTATCACTGGCCAGTATCTACACATTTAGCCAACTTATTATACCAGTGATGTATGTGAGGACTGGCAAGGCGTACATGTTGATTACCTGGACTTTGTTAATTCCATTCTAGTCATTCAGTCAGGATTTGCCTTAATAAAGACCTTCAGGATCCCAGTGTATCTGTAGCTAAACATCTGCAATGCTGCCTTCTGGCGAGTCTGGTATATATTTGTTAAAGCACTGGAACTATAGGCTAAGGTAAGGTCCTTAGTGTGTAGTGTGAGAGTCTGAGGTTTCCACAATAGTACAAAGAATCAAAATTGATCACTGATCCAGAGAACAACTCCATGATTACGGTCCTACTGCACACGGTACCAATCTACCTCTGATAGTCTCTAAGGTATTTTAAATACAAAGAATTAAAAAATTATAAACTTCAACAAAATGTTTTGTTGCTTCCATCCAAACTGCATTAATGCACAATGATGGCAACCCACACAATTAATGACACACTCCCACTTTGATCTCCTCTTTCAGTCTATTATCACAACATGAAACAAATACAATGAAGATAAAGACCACATAAAGGATGTCTCTGTTTCAAACTTCCACTGAAGTATGCACAAATGCACATGTCCTTGCACACTCACAAAGAGACATCACATGGCGTGAATGCTATCCTACAAACAGAAGGCTCTATGCACAACATGTCCTTTAATGACATTCAATGCTGCAACAACATTGCTTGTCCTTCAACTGTTGGAGGACAAGCAAACAGTCTCACACTTGTATGCTTACATGCTAACAAAATACCCACACATAAATGCCACAGTTCACATACAGAAACATCAAACCCACCCACCAACCAGAACATAAAAGATTCATTCAGAATACCTTCGTGAATGTTCACAGCAAATCTAATCTAAGGTCTTGACTTCACACCTTAACCACTTTTACTGGCCATTTTACCACTCCTCAAGCGCACAAGGCATAATGTTTTTTTATGGTTTTAAATAATCGTTATTACCTGGTTGTAGAGAGCACACACATGCAGGGCGGTGTTTCCAGATGCATTCTGGGCGCTCATGTCAGCTCCGTAGAACAGCAGGTGTTCCAGGTGCTGCACATGGCCATAGCGGCATGCCTGGAAGAACATAATCACACATTTACTCTTCTTACTAAACAATCACACGGTGCCTCTGAGAAAAGCATGTACATGAGGAGAAAAGCATATATCACAGTCTTATTTGATGTACTGAAGAGGAAGGAGAAATGGGGTATGTGACAGAAGCCCCGCACTGGATCTTAAACAGGGATCTAATAGATATTTGCAACTTAGCTAAATGAGTCAAGATCATACGGTCTCAGGCCTATTACGACAGAGAAAGGGTGAAAATTGCTGCTATCAATGTTAACAATCAACAGTTTGGCAAAAACTAAAACAAGTAAACCTAGAAATGAAAAATTAAATAAATCCTTCCTTGGGTCTTTCCTTGGGCTACTCCTCCTCATCTATGTTGTCAACAGTCTCTAAAAGCAAAAGAGAACTTTGTATTGCCCGAGGTTAAATGTAAATGTATGAGTTGAAATTATTCTGACAGAAAACATGCCTTTTTCAGCCTCTTTGTTTCACACAACTGGGAGAATAAACTTTTGATCTAATCCTTTTTTTTTCCTTTTTCTTTTTTCCCCCTCCTCGTCTGTGGTTTTGTCCTGTGTCATTGACAAAGAAGTACACCAACTCTCTCCAGCAATTGTTTCTCTCCCTCCTGTGCTCTGTCTAGCTAAGAGTGTATGACAGCAGGGGGACAGTGCACAAATGATGCTGGGATTGTTGTTGGTTATCAGACCTTCAGCTGTGTATCCTATTGTACACGATATATACCACTAGAATACTAATGCTGGAGAGGACACAGAAAAAGGGAGAAATGGGAAGGAGGTGAACAGGAGAGAAATGGGGAAAATGTGCCGGTCTGAGAGACAACTGGATTTACCATAACGTATCTAGAATTTGTAAACAAATAGAGATAGATCTGACTGAGTGATGAACCACCTCCTCCCATTTAAACCCCTTTCTGTATCTACACACTGAAATAGCATGTCTCCAGCTCCGGAGTATTTCTTCATCGCTCCCAACAGCAACATATCATGTTGAATTTTTATTTCAGGAAAACATGACAGATATGATGTGTTGTCTTCAGCAAACCAGCTATTTGAAAATTCCTTGTACCAGACAGGTGAATGCCATAATTTCACCTCATGGTCGGACATTACCATAAGCATAGTCAATGCCTCTAAAAATTACTTTTGAAGCCATCGCAAGGACAATTCACAAAAGTTCCACAAAATAAATAATAATGGAATAATTTCAGCTTCAAGTGTTGCCGTCAGAAATCAGATGAGGAATGCATAATAAATGGACATATTTATAGTACAGCTGCCAATAACATGTAATTAACATGTAGAATGGTTATGCCTATGTGAAGGTGGCTAAAGCAAAGCCTCCATTCAATCATTTCTTATACCTGCTTATTGCCAGGCAGGGTTACAGGGTGCTGGAGACTATCCCAGCTACCATTTGGGTGAGAGGCGGGGTACACCCTGGACTGGTTGCCAGTCAATCGCATTGCTGACACAGAGACAGACAACTACTCACACACACATCGAGGGGCAATTTAGAGTCACCAATTAACCTAACCTGCATGTCTTTGGATTGTGGGAGGAAGCTGGAGTACCCAGAGAGAACCCACGCAGGCACAGGGAGAACGTGCAAACTCCACAAAGAAGGGCTTTCTGGGATTAAACCTAGAACTGTGAGACGACAGTGCAAACCACTACACCACTGTGCCGCCCTAAAGCACAGCAGTTCACGACAAATATGGGAGCCAATCAAGAGGACTACAATCATGGATATGGATATCATATTAGATATTATATCTTTAACTTTTGAACCAGTGTGGCTCCATGTCAGTTTGAACATCATGTTCAATTAAACGCCACACAACACAGTGATTATAGTTCACAAACAGGTTCATTTTGTGCTTAAACATGGACTGCACAGTTCAATTCAGCAGGGAACAAAAAAGTTATGAACTCTGCAAAAATGTCATTCTGCTCATAATTACATCACAGTCACAACAACAGCAAGACTTTGCACAGGTCCTAGTGCAGCACGAGTAAGGATGGCAGAAAGATTGAAGGAGGGAGTTAGTGGCAACATGCGAGTGATATAGGGTTGTTTCACAGGATGGGCAAACATGAACTGACTTGGTCCCTCTTTTTTGCAAATTTCTCTTTTTTTCTCAAGTCTTGTTACTCTTTTCAAATTGGCTATTAAATTTACACTGGCCACAGATAAAGTCTCTCATTATACAAGTATTGATGAAACATTTTCCACAGATTCTCAAGACTCAAGTAGGTTTAACACATCTTGAGTATTTAGTCAAAATTAGAATTTGCTTGATTCCCCTACTCTCAATATCAAAAAATGTTGCCATTCACCATCTCCTCTGCATTCATTCATATTCAGTGTGAGTGAGAGAAGTGATGAATCCCACAGCTGTCTGTTTGGTTCCATTAACTGTACAAGAACCTTCAGACCTCCAGTGTCTTTCTGTCACTAGTCAGATATAAGCTAAAAGTACTGACATAAACAAAACAAAAATGTAGGCACTGGCCTCCATTATGCATACAGAGCAGAGCTTGCATGCCTTGAGGCAGCATTTGTATAAAATACACACAGTATGAAAAAGTTTTTTCCTATGCTTAGCAGACACTACTGCTCGAACTCTGAGTAAGCTATTTGTAAAGGCCTCCACCTCACCAACTATAGAAACAAATACAGGATATATCAATAATGACCTTTTAGTAGTCAGCGTCCTTTGTGTGAGTATGTGCATATATACATGTATAGCTGTGGGTGGTCATACAGTGAACTCTGCTATGTATCAGCTGTATCAGCCAACCCATAAACATTCAAAAACATTTTCAAATATATATATTTCTTTCAGTCTTTTACACAGGAAAAAAAAAACTTCCTTCCAAAACTGGAGCTTCCCACTACCACATGACCCTCCCAGGGGGTTCGACCACCACGAAAGAAAATTTCAAACTGAAGAAAACACAAAAATCAATTCAATGAAACTCTGAAAACCAAGGCAAGACCTCTTAACTTGAACTTGCATCTATATTCTGCACAAAGCCCATCGCTGATCTTTGCGCGTGTGTGTATCAGCACGTATTACCTGGTGTATCTCCTGCCAACCATTTTCATCCACACAGCCGACCTGTGCATGATCATGCAGCAGCAGCTCGCAGCAGTAGGGGTCTCCTCCTACCATTGAGCTGTGGTAGAGGGGAGTCAGCCCCCTGCTGTCTTTGTAGTCAGGTGATGCACCCAAGTCCAACAGTGTCTATTGGGAAAAGAAGGTGGGAGGGTGAAACACAAATTATAAATAGTCTCTAGTCTCTGTAGAACCCATTAGCAACATGAAGTTTATAAAAACCTGAGGAGAATTATATTACATTATTCACAGAGTGTTATTAACACTAGCAAAAACCTGTCTGTAATTGGTATTCAGTTCAATCAGTGAGGAGCATTCTTGCAGTTTGAGAAATGTGTAGATATGTATATCTGTAAATACACTATTAGAGTTCTTATTTGAAGAAATTAGTTATAATATGACCTTTAGTTGATATGTGCAACAGTCCAGTAACATTGAATATTTGGATAACAGCAATGGCTGAGCGGAAATAACCAATTCCAATTTCAACAGTTCCGGCACAACAGCAAATTAATTATATGACTCATGTAAACCCTTTCATTTAGGTTACAAGCCTCCTCAAACCAGAAACATGGAAGGCCATTCAAAGAAAAGGCCAGCCCATTCACAGAGGGCATGTTAAGCCTCACATATTTAGTAATTGCTCAAGCACCCTCTGTACTCAACTGCTCGAGCACCCTCTGCCAGAGATTGCCTGCCTGCAGACTCTCCTTTCTCGGAGGGAAAGTTCACAAGCAGGAAATTGGTGTTGCAAAAGAAATAAAACAGATGAGTCAGCTTTCTGCTATGATTGTGTGTGTGCTTATGCGTGTGTGATATACTCACTATAAGAGCTGTATGGTTCTTGCTGCGCACGGCCTTGTGCAGAGCGGTAATGCCATCTTTTGTTCTGAAGTCTAGATGTGCCCCTCCACTCTTTAGTACCTTGATGAGCTCTGCACATCCCTCCAGTTGTGCTGCTAGAGTTAGAGGACATTCTGTAAAATAAAAAAAAAAGAACCAGCAAGCCATGTTAAAACAAAAAGAACATATTTACATTGACAGCATTGTGTATTTTTCTAAGAAAATAAAAGTTTAAGATCGAAGCTTCAATATTCATAATATTATATATGCGGGTACATTATCAGTGCATTTGGATGATGCCTTGTCTGGTGAGACTGTCAACCCGCCGCCTGCTTCCTATTCTCCTTCACAGTTCCTCTATCAGACTACACGTCACCCAACAGGGAAATCTCCTTTATGGCTGGACAAACATTTGCATAAATGAGACGAGATTAGCAAATAGAGTAATCCAGCTTTGCCCACCATGCAGAAGGCTTATTGCAGAAAATCCAAAAACTAAGAAAGCACAGGAGGATAGACCAATCAAGGTTGAGAAAAGACAATAAATTAACTAAGAGGGGTAGTGATGAGATATTAATAAGCTCACACTTGCTCACCTCCTGTGTCTGGATCATGGAAATTGGGGTCCAGGCCTTTTTCCAGGAACCTTGAGACCTTTTCAGTGCTCCTCTGCTGCACATACTCCATAAACTTCTTCAGGTTTGCCTAATGGAGGGAGACAAGGGAATGGGGAGAGAGGGAAGTGGAAGAAGAGACAGCTGTGATTGGGTGATGTCAGACTCTGTGGATGGGGATATGTTTAATAATGCAGTTCAGAGATGAAAGCTTAAGTCACTGCTTTCTTCTTCTGTGTTTGAAGGCTTTATTTCTGCTCTGTCATGCCAAGCAAATGGACCATGTGCAAAAGATATATAAGCTATATTAGGACCAAAAAGACAGGGAAAGGGATGTAATGTAATACTAAAATGAAGACCTCTCCTTCAGAGTTTAGTTCCCAGAGAATGAGATCCTTGTCTAATGTCACATTTTGAGATCAAATGTAATGTTTACAATATTGTGCAGTGCCTGAAAGCAACACTTTTACATCATTGTGTCAAGCATTGATGTTTAAAATCATTTTCATAAAACAAACACAGACATACACAAACTCATATTTTAAATCCTACCAACCAAATCCTAATACACACATACAGTACTGCACACAAATGCACTTAATTTCCTCTGTGACTAGTGATTAAAAATATTCATCACCTCTGCTGATGGGTGTAAGCCTGTAGAGTATGGAGTGAAAAATGAAGCTATGCTCAAGGTACCAGCACAAGAAGCAAGAAGAATCAGGGAAACAAAATCTATCTTGGTCTATCTGAGACATAAAATTATTACCAAAAATATATCTAATAACTATGTACTTTCAAAAGAGATGAAGCAGAAAAACAAAATTACACTATATCTTAATTCTACACATATAAAATATCAATGAGACTTTCATTACTATTGCATCCTCTCAAGGTTTTTCAGTCTGAGTAGTTATGTAACATCCACATGTGCAACAGCCTCCAGGCACACACACACACACACACACACACACACACACACACACATACGTAAACACATTACATTTAACACAACTTAATTGTTAAGCACGGGGCATTTACTGTAGTGTAACCTACATAAACACGTACAAACAAACATGGACACTCACGTGCAAGGACGCCAACAGAATGCAGCAGCAGTTCAGACACTCACCATGTGCGGCATCATATACCGTATCTCCCTCGTTCTAAGAAGTCACACTCCACAACACCTTCAAAAATTTCACATCACACAACTCCCTTTCTCTTCACACCAAGTCATCTGCAGCCCGCTTGCCTCTACAAGCCCGCCTCTCTTTCACACACACGCCGCGCTGACATGCTGCGAGGAGCTGCCGACTGCTACTCTCACCGTCTCCAAGTCAAACTGAGTGAGAGAAATTCACTTTGGCTTTTTCCTTTTTTTCCTGGATGTTCTGTGAGGCAGTTGTTATGGTGATGGGATACAAAGACAGCTCGGGCGGCCAATGTACACGAGTGGGAAGAGCACAGAGGTTGTGTTTTTGAGTGTGTGTGTGTGTGTGTCCTGTATAATGCCCAGGATAATGCCTTCAAGAGGCTCAGAGATAATATGCCAGTGATCAGCTGGATCTGATGTGTGTTTTATTGCCTGTTGAACAGTGGCTAATAAAAAAAAGCTTTGTTTTATCTGCTTTGGAAAGGCTTTTAGTAAACTCTTGAGATTTCTTTTCCTCTGTGATACCCATGTGCAAAGGCACTAACAGCACTTTTTCTAAGTTAACACAATACTAAGAATTGTCTAAATATTCTAAAAAATCAGGAGGGCAGTCTGTCATACATCTGATTTGAAAGTCAAAGCTCTGTGCAGAACCGGTCGAGTGACTAAATACAATCTTCTCATTGTTTCTCATTGTTTATTTCATCCATTTGCAATGAAAGAAATCACTATTAAACATTCATCAAAACAGCATTCTATCAAAAAAGAGTTGAAATAACAAATCCACCCAGCTAAGTTTTAATAAGTAGGCAAGACAGTTTTGCAGTTAACATTTCAAGCTGCTTCTAAACTGGCCTGATTTTATCCTTTGACAATATAAAAAAAAAGCATCCTAACTTTAATCTTTGCACCTCTTTCATGTCTCCTCCTTTAGAAACTGCAATTCTGTTTCCTCCTGACTTAGTTAGCAAAGTACTTCCCATACTCCTACCTTTCCCAAAATATTAAAAAGCTTATGGAGTAACTGCAGATCATTTTATTTCATCAGTATGTACAAAGTGCAACCACTTAACAGTATATCCGCCATGTTATGCATTTAATTTTCATTCATCATCTAAGCTTGTGCATACACATGAGGCAATGGCTGGTAATTGGGATAAAAATCCTCCTCCACAGGTCATAAAATGCATGTGGAATTAAAAGGTAGAACCTGTAAAAGCAGTAAAGAAACATTCAGTCTGATAACATTTCAGGAACAAGAACAACACAATCACATTCAAAATTTTGTTGGGGGAGGGAAGGACTGTTAAGACCAGTAATATCATCCATGATATGTTATGTATTTTATATCCCAATGCAACAGTTGACTGTTTAATAAACAGTATAATCACCAGGGAAGGTCCTGAAATTAATCCTAGTGAGCTAAACTAATTACCACTCAACATTTTAAGAAACTGTTTTGTCAGACCATGACAGTTTGACTTGATAGAAAATATGGGCTTTACCAAGTACATGAAGCAAAATTCTGCCAATAGATAGATGGTTGGAGGGCTGTGATTAAGCCCATTGTTGAAGAAGTGGATGTGTACAAGAGTGGTGCAGCTGTGAGTAACTATTTCTTGATATTTTTTGCTCAGTCAGTGAATGTGAAAAATACACATTCACGTTTCCATTATCAGCCTTTTAAACTTTGAATTTAGCTGTTGCTTAGGTGCTTGCTGCAGTTAACATACAAGGGCGACCCAACAACTTTTAAAGTTTATAGCCTCTTCTCATCAGACTAGGCTATTCCTTACCAATGTCCACATTCATACAGCTCAACAGTCTGACTGCAATGCTTCGGGCAATCTGCTGTATGTTACCTGTGTTTCCTACATAGGTAACACGTGAGTTCATAGGTGAAATATGACCACATACACAAGTACACACAGATGCACTTTACGCCACTAAGTAAACCTAAATCACAGTAATCCACTGTCTTCAAACATCTACAGATGTAATTTATCACAGTTACATCCTGACATACTGTACTGCTGAACTGAGTTATGAAGAAACAGCACAAACATCATGTTTGCTTTTACAAAGAAAGATGTGCTCTTAGTCATTCCATAGTCATTATGGCCAATGAAGAAGCAGACTGTTCTCATCTCAGTTCAGTAGCCATTCAATGATTAACAACTCAGCAATAAACACTCGGCCTGCAAATACAATTACGTTCAAACTGTAGTGACAAAATATAAGTTATATAATATAAGTATAAAATAAGATGTAGTGACAGAAACAGAATTATATTATATTATTATAGTATACTATTATAGTTTGCAAGCTTTACCATTGAACAGATCGCTATGGGTACACAGATTTAAAGGTACAGATATTCAGTCATTAGAAGCACAGTCTAGCCTCAAACTCTGACTAATAATTTGACTGGTGGTTAATGCAGCTTTTGTACATACGCCACTGTCATGAGGACAGGGTAACCCTGCCGCGCTGGCTAAAGAAAAAAGAGAGGGAAGAGAAACAAAGAAAAGACTAGAGGAAGACGTGTTTCATTTCAGTCAGTGCTGCACAGTAGGAAACAGCAGCAATAATCAACTCTTAGAATCTATGGCAATTCACCAACTTGTTAAATCAAGAAAACAGTCTCCAGATCTGAATTGATGTTTGGCATGAGGTGTCCTTGCCTGCATCTGCATGACTAGAAATTACACTCACCATTTGATTTGTGCTGTCTTTGATAAAGATATGACATCTGTCCCAATACAGTCTTTTCCCATATGGCTAAAAAAAATTGTGCTTTTACTACTCTTCCAGAAACACATCTGATAAAGAATATGCTAAAAATAGATTATTAAAAAAGTAATCTGAGCAATCCAACCACTAATAAAGATATTGATTTCACATTCATTCAGTAACCTGTGAGACACTCTCTACCCAACGCTTCACTAAAGCAGGTGTGCATTTAGCCATAAGCTAGGGTTTAGAGAACCTTCTGATATTTAGGGGGGGCTTAGTTACTCTTACACCCACTGCATTTAAGAGCTTAGGAATGTCCTCAGAATTACACCTGGAGGACTCAGACCCCTGACTGAATCTAGGATTCCTTTAGACTTTTATTTAAATGTTGGCACATTTGGTTACAGGTCCTGAGTAGTATGCAGCACCTTGTAAAAGATGGATGTAAAGGATCACTAATCAGATGCAGAAGATGGGTTTAAGAGCTACCCGAGCAAGTAGGACAGAGAGAATAAAGGGTCCCTCTTTTAGATCAGTACCCTGAGGAGGCTCTTGTCCTCTCCACCACTAAGGGGGGATTATCTGTTTCTACCTGATAAAAACCTGGGTAGGAGGCCAGAAATTACAGAGACGAGATGACTTTCATTGCCACCCTCGCTGTCTCCTCTGCTTCTTTTTTCCTCACACTGTGCTTGGCAACTATTCTCCTTTGTTTTTTGTCTCTGTTTTTAAATTGTTTTTTGCCATAGCTTCATAAAAAGAGGTGTACACATATTGTCCTGTTCAATAGTTCATGTGCATCCATTTGCAATCCATACAGGATGTACATATGTGTGTCAGACACTTTCACTGCCCTATATTTACTCTCATCACCACATGGCCACAGAGCCCCTCGTCCCCCCGAGCTGGCCTACACTACGCTGTGCCATGGGTGAGTAGTAATTACAACGCTCACCAACATGATGCTTATTCGGGAGGATCATATACTGGTCTAATGTGAGCTGGCCCGTGAAATACACATATGCTCTAAAGCGTCACAACTGTTTAGGCAATAAAGACAGTGAGGCAATGCAGTGGGTCACAGGGAAGCTCTGGGGACCATCAGACATCAAGATGATATGGGTACAGCCTAAACAGCTGGGAAAAAGCAGAGGCCTTTCACCGACTTAGAAACCGCCTTTTTCAACACAGAGTCCTGCTGTCGGTGTCAACTGCATTACAGATTCTGTATTATGAAGACAGGCATCCAGTTAAAAAAAATATGTTCACATATTCCCATCGAGACACATTGCTTATGCCTGTATGTGACATACAACCATTGCCATAAGACAGTTAAATTGCATCATATCACACATATAACAACATTTTGCACCTTGTTAAATGTTGCACAAATTGGTATTACTATTCAGCCTTTCTGACAGATTTGGAACTGATTGATTTGGAAACTAGAAGCTCACTGATGAGCAAATCAGCAGTAGGAAAAAAATCCTGTACATACATGATGTAATATCCCTAATTACAACCATCGTGGAGGAGGTACAGATTCAGGCAGTGACCATTAATGCAATCCCACCAAAAGCATTGGCTGACTGTGTTTCATTGTATCAAACAGATGCTTTTGCCACAAATTCCGGTATCAACCATCAGTCACACAACTGCCTATTCTCGTGTGTAGTCACGTCAGCACCCTTATCTGGCACAGAGTGTTCCTGATTCTCTGTCTGTGCTTTGTTGACAGTCACTTATATAAAGGCTGGGGCGAGAGTGGGTAGGCCTCGACCCCTGTCTCAGATGCTTTGCACAGAGGCCATCCTCCTGCAGGGGCACTGCATTTTAATTAGGCACACAAATCGAGGGAGACACAACTCAGTGTTAGATATACACGCAGTAATATTCTCATACCCCGACTCAAACAACGGCTTTCAACAGGAGTGAGACAGGAGTGAGCAATTTATGCCTCACTTCAATGGCACACTACTTATTACTGACAAGCGTCTGTGTGCCATATTACTTCTGTCAAAAACACCTTAAAATGAAAAGGAATAATTTAAAATAATGAATATACTGTACTATCCCAATGCGTAATAACATACAGTACAATATTTAGCATGTTGAGATTATTTTCTGGAATATCTGGAACGTGAGACATTTTCCATAACAGAGAACACAAAGGTAGGCTACTCTTTAGTAATGCTCGAATAAGTCATAAGTAGTAAAAAACTGTCAGAAAAGGAAGAGAGGGAATGATAAGAAAAGACAGAGGCACATACATGCACAAAGATTGAAAATATATTAAGCAGGGCAAACAAGCAGGCACAGTTCCTGAAAGATGATAATAGTAAACTAAAGCTGCACAGCGAAGGTGATGCTGTAAATAAAATCGCAAAAATATCACTTTGATAGTCTTGTAAAAATCTGGATTTGTAGTTGGAGACAGACTGGAGTCACAAACTGAAAGTAAAGGGAAGCGTGCAGTCTATTCACACAGCTCCCTATCTGAGGAAGATGAAGGCAAGAGGCTTCATGTAAGAATACTAAGATGCATTTGGCAAAACTTTAAAGTAAACTGTGAGAGTAGAGACTGTGTAGTGAAGCTGTCACGAGTCTACTGCATCTTCCATCCAACTCAAGGTATCAAAAGACAGGTTCCTCTTTTTAAACCTATTCTCATCAGAAGAAAAAAAACAGGCAAATGGCTTAGCTAGTTTTATTTGTCAGTTTATTCTATAATTCATGGATTTATTGCAGAGTATGAAGGTCTAGAAGCATGTTCCCATAAAAAATGCAACATAGTGACGTGGTGTGGCAGAAACACAAGAAAATGGGGTCACGTGAGGGGAGGGAATGGAGGCGAGAAGTGCAAAGACATGACAGAAGAAGAGAAGGTTGTGGAGAGGAAATGTGAGTGGGACTAAACTATTTACTGCTATAGTCTCTGTTATGTCAAGTGATTTGGGTTTTTCTTGCTACTTTCAGACAAAGTAACTTCTTTCAAAAATACACCCACTTTTACACTGTAGAGTTGTTGCATAATATAATTTCTACTGTGGGTGCATTTTCTTTTACTATAAAACAGACGAGACAATTACAACAATGACCTATTCACTATATGAGAGGGAAAGAAAATCAAATCAATGAACAAAAATCAATGGTAATCAAAGGAGAGAAATAAGATTTGCTGATAAATTAATTGGAACAGCATCTAGCAAGTGAGACAAATGTGATGGGATGTCTTGCAACATCTGACTATCATCAAATAAATGAAGACTTTCACCATCTCAGCATTACATTACATTTATTTAGCTGAAACTTTTGTCCAGGGCAACTTAAAATAAGTGCATTCCGCCATTCCCAAATATTGCACAATCACACCAATATCAACTTAATGAAATATGTTAAGCAAAGAGATAAGAGATGGGCCACAGCGAACAGATTTTTCATCTGCAACAAAGGATGTGCTGAGTTCCTGCTGTCAATGGAGAGCTCTTTCTACCAGTGTGGAGCGAGGACAGCGAACGGTCGTGATTTTGTCGATGTTCCTGTTAAAAGGGGTAATATGATCGAACTATAATGTGACTATGTATTTTCATCATTATATGTCTTTGAAAACGTTTCACCTCTCATCCAAGAGGCTTCATCAATTCGTGCTCATGCTTGTCTTACTAGGCAGGAACTAGTCTGACTAGCTGGTGGGGAGATTTAGTTTTTTATCCTTTGTGGAGGCTTTTAAAAAGTCAATGATCATTGATGATCAATAACAATCCAATAACGTCATAACTCTAAACCTGACATATAACCAAGTCCAGTTGACTTTGATTCAATTTCATTGAGATAACTGTGACCTGGGTGAATGAGAATATTCACAGGCTAGCTCAATGGAGACATAATACAATCCCATTACACTACTACAACTCCACAAATCTATCTACTCACTAATTGAATACCTAATTTTCTTCAATCCAAAAAAAAGATTAATCTTAACAATAAAAATGGTGGGCAAAAGCATTGATAAAAAAAACAAACAGTATAATGAGCCATGTGAATCAAATTTCATTCACAAAAAGCTCAGTTGTTCACAATGTTAATTCTTACTTTCTCGCCAGAGTTTATGTAGACTATTAAGAAAGGCTCCATCCATGAGTTCAACCAGACATACATAGAGAATTCCACACTTCCTAAATAATTTTTATTTTGTTTTTATTTTATTTTATTTTTTCTATTCGGTTTTGGTACAGTTACATAGGGGAATTTGTGTTGATTTGTGGGACTGTGGAGTTAAAAATCACCTTACACTAGTGCAACTGTTTGTTTATGTGGTTTTGATTGTCAATCTATTTTGTTTGACAGATTTACCACAATAATTTATTTAACGTGCTTAGGTATGGGTAACAAAGAAGTGGTGCATTTAAAAGATGTCTATGGACATGGAAGTGATGTAAATCCAAGCTGACTACTGCTGCAAAAAGTACGAAACTTTTTGATAAATCTTATTTCCAAATTGCAGAGTAAAATGTTTAAACATCTATCACACAGACACAGATGTAGAGTATGATTAACATTACATCTTGATTGTGGATTTAGTAAAGCTGTCCAATAAAAGAACATACTAATTAAACTCCTTGGTTTAATGTGGGTGTTTAAACTCCCCTAAGAGATTCAAGGGTGCTGCGTACCACTTCACGCCTGTTAGAACAGATTGGTTTTGCTTTGTGTGCTTTCGCTGTGGGTGCCTATAAGCGCTTCTTCTGTTTATGTCTGTTTGGACCTCAGCCTACAGTACGTCTATCTGTGAGAGCGAGAGCTTAACAAATCTCCAATATCCATACCTAACAGGCTTAAACTGTAATGCTCTCAGCTACAAAAAGACCAATATACTGTCTGACAGAGTATGGACTTGATCCCAAGAAATGGGATTTTCAGTGAGGGGAATCTTCAACCTTTACAGTATAGTGGCAAAATAAATCTCTAAGTAATTTGATACACTTTTAAGCTTAGAGGGAGACTCACGCCACAGGAAAAAAGCACTGGAGGCTTGAGAATGAAATTCACTGGACTCATTCACATACATGTGTAAACAAGCTTTCACAAACCGGCATGCGCGAACATAAAATAACACTTTATGATTCATAATTTAACGTACTAAACACATTTTTTATTTATGACGAATGAGTGCAGTTAAAAAAAAATCCCCTCAAATGGAATGATGTTACTATGGCAACAGCATCTAACACATGATCAGCCGTAAATGTTTCCACATAAGATGCTATTCAATTTTATACCTATCTGGTGAGGGTTGAGAAAGAAGCCCAATCTCACAGTTTGCTTGGTTCCCTTGAGATACAGCCATTATCATAATAATCACTGTAGCTGTTCTAAATCACTTGCTCACACAGTGTCCCTCACAGTTTTTAGAGACTTTAGAGATTTTGTCAGTCACCTCTCAGAGTACTTGTTTCTGCTTGTCTCTGTTTGTGTCTGATCTATTTGGTGATGTTTTTTTAGGGGTAATAGCAATAAGATAAAGGTCAACAGGAAAAAAAGACAAAGACAGAGAAACGAAAATGCCTCTCTGCATTCTAGCCTAAAGCCAGCTTTTACCTGGACCCATGCCATCTGCTGACCCAGCATACACATACCACTATGGTCACTCTATTATCTGGGCTATCTCTGTCTTTAAATCATATGGAATGAAACAAAAATGACTAACAGATCTGATATAAGCCCTCTACTACTCTACTCTAGCTACTACTTTCCTATAGATGTAAAATATTTAATTCACAGACCAAACAATAAAACAAGTAACCAGTAAGAACATATGCACGAGTCAGATTAGAGTTAGATGTCTGGGCTCTACTTTATGTAAAATCTAAATGAGTTACCACAAGTACTGTGATTGCCAAGTCACAAATAAGAAACAGGAAATCTAGAAATTTAAAGCTGACAAACAAACAAACAAACTGAGCACTATCAACTGAATGTGGTTCCACACACCTCTTTTCTGTTTGGGTATATAAAGAAGAAGAGAGTCAGAAGCCTCACTGCTATTTGCATTTACTCTCAATCTCATGAGTCATTTTAACAGTAGTTGTTGTGTCTAACCTCTGCTCCCCGGCTCCTGGTAGCTCTCTCACGTAGCAGCATGGTATCTCTCCTGAGTAATCCTTTTCAGAGGCACTGGGATGATTCCTTTTAGCTCCGTATAATGACTAGTTTTGCTCTGATGAACTACAGTTTGGGCAGGCAGGACAGTGTGAGCTAGCCCTGTTAAGGTTGGCAGACGGTCGGAACAAAGCAGAGCAAAGCCACGGCTTCTATCCTGCTCATCAACACACTCACAAACATGCAGAGCACTGACGTATTGTTTGCAGACCCCCAAAACAGATTTTGCTGTATGCACAATCAGTTCCACCCACCCTCCTAGCCAAGCTGGCAGCATGGCTTTGTCCAGCATTGTCTCTTCCATCAGCACAATCGAGTTCTAGCTTATTTGCCAACCCATTAATGCAAAAACAGAAGGCATAAGCATAAACAGGAGCACACAAATGTGAACATGCAGACCCATGTTAATTACTACACCGAGACAAACACACAAGCAAGATCCCTATAAAAAGTCAGACCATTCAGGGGTGTTGTTACAGTGACACTCCAGATCTTGGAGATGCCAGCAGCACAGCACTTTGAAACTTTGGTTTGAAGAATGAGTGTAACCCAACAGCACAGTGTAGGTCAACAGCTCAACACAATGGGTTTTCATATTTTTTTGTCCCTTTATTTAGTCAATTTGGACCTCATTTTTCAAGTCTTGTTCGTTTTTCCTATTTATTCCACAATTTTTAACCAGCTGACATCCACTTTCTGCAAATCAACAGAAGTGTTGGAGATGCAATGAAAACAGTCCGCACAGTTCCCTAAAAAAATCATAGATCAATTAAAACTTCTCTCTGGTCAGATAACTCCCTCATTATTGCCAATCCTCTCCTGGTGTCCAAAACACAAAGTAACAATGTCAACGGTTAACGGTGAAGCTCCTTACAATAGAGGTGGCTGTGATGACAAACTTCATGTGACGCAGACTGTGAGTTACTCTTAGATGAATTCAAATTCAAATGAATCACTCTCTGCTCTTGATAATAAATTTGATCTGCTGAATTCATATTTGAAATCCTGCAATTCCCAGACAACAATAAGGAGAACTCTCTACATGATTTCATGCCACAAGGACACTGGATATGGAAATGATTGTGGCAGCCTCTAAAACGCCGACCTGTGATAGCATATTTTTTATTATCCATTTTTGAGTCACTATTGAAAATCCATTGTCACTACTATGAATGCAAACTGAGCAGGTGTCGATGAAAACACAATCTGGAGTGATATTCAAAAAGTAAATTTCAGGGTTGAGCAATGACTAAGAGTCAATGTGCAGTCTCGGCGTACAGTCCATGAATTCTGGCACATGAAATATGACAACAGAGCTCTATTGTTGTTGCATGACTGTGTGTTTTCTGCGTGTAAGCGGGGTGGTCAGGAAGGGTGAGGGGAATGCATGCTGTCATCAGAATCAAACTACCCACAGAAAGAAAGAGCTGAATCAGGTCCAGTCATGTGCTTTTAGATGGACACACAAACTGACACCAGGACACGGGCAGTCAGACAGCAGGGGGACAGAGCTAGAGGATGCTACACGACCAAACAGTGCAATGGTGAATTGGAGCTCAGCCTTGTAAAACATATGATGAAAAATGTAAGAAATGTGACCATCCAATACATTTGAACTTTGTCAACAAAATGGTCCTCAGGCTACAGAGAGAGAGCAGAAGAGGGCAGCCAGCAAGCTCCAGGCTGAGGCAAGGGGTAGTGTATTTATTCAGCCAGATGATTATTAGATCTCTATTGTACTTTATGCCTCTGGCATCCTATTCTATAGTCATCTATTCAAACTGCCTGACCTAGAATGATGAGGTCTGATAGTGGGATGCTGTACTGTATGGAACGTTTTTTTTTTTTTTACTGTGAAATGAACTTGTGCAATGAGGTGTGACGTCATTAAGACCAAAAGCAAGACCAGTTCCAGTGATGGATGGATAGAGGTAAAATACATGATTCCTCCACTTGTTTTCAAAAACAGTAGTATCTAAAATGTCACCTTAGATTACAGACACACACACAAACAAATAACAGGACAGA
Source organism: Terapon puta (assembly GCA_028564955.1). Lineage (NCBI taxonomy): Eukaryota > Metazoa > Chordata > Actinopteri > Centrarchiformes > Terapontidae > Terapon > Terapon puta. Next base: position 14,764,589 of record JAOXYL010000090.1, read on the forward strand.
CATAACTTCTACAGAGTCTGCTGAGATGTGTGTCAGCTAAATGACATTTTTGTTGGTTTACATTATTTGTCAGTAGGAAAAGAAATACGATACATTTTTCATTTGAACACTGTAGGTAAGAGGCTCATAGGAATGTCAGTATGAGCCATAATGCATAAAGTGGGGAATATTGAAGTGACTCTGCAGTCAGATACTGCCTGATGGAAAGCAAACTGGGAAGATGTTGAATTTAAACAGATTCTGATTGTCTCATTGCTCCCTGCCACTAAACTGCATCCTACTTCAGCAAAGGCTCTTCTATGACTAGGGCACAATATATTAAACTGTGATCTTCCACCTAATCTTACTTGATCTGATCTCAGATGCAAATTTTTGGATTTATTCCTTTTTCCTGGCAACACAGAACTTGGGGAAATTCTCTGGATTCATCACTAACCTGTCAGAGTGCTATGATACAATCTGGTTTAATATTTAAGGTAAAGATGTTCTGTGGAGAACATTTACATACTATGGAGAACCATTTACTATAATACTGAGATAGTAAGTAAATTCACAAAAATAGAGCCTAGAGAATGAATTTTAGCAGTACCTACAAGCTGGGGCCCACATGGAGCTCACTGGAGTGTAATATGAAAAGCCTGAGGCTACAGTTTCTACATGGCCTGGTTTCAGAACATACTGAACAATCAATTCCTTTTTCTAATCATCTCATTCTCTTACACACACAGATAAAAATCCTATGAATCTTTAGTAAAACTCATTAAACATTTGTATGTAAATATTTACACCCATGCCAGAAAAGCAACAGCACACAGAGGACAAAAACAGATTAAGGTGGGGGCTGTAACCCAGTCTATGTGCAACATGCCTCTGTAATATTAGAAGAGCCAGGGTCAAAACTAAATAACACATTTTAGTGCAGTGGACACAAGCTGAATTTGTAAATACTAGAAACAAAGTTACAAAACAGAGTGGATGTGGTCACTTGTGCTTTCAGAGGAGGTTTTTTATATGCCATAAATTCCATACACACTGTGTCAATAATTGCCCCAAAGGACTCACAGAGGACATGTTTCTGTGGCACATTTTGGAGAGTAGGTCAGACTGCCCATTTGTGCCATATCACAGGTCAAGCTGCCCTCAGGGTATAGTCTTGACAGCTGCCACCTGCTGAGCCCTCACTTACTGACACTGAGAGCTTGGAGACTCTCAGCATACGTTCACAGAATATACAGTGCGTGGCTTAACAAGTTTCCGACGGTGCCCCAACTATTATGCTCTTTTTAGCTCTTTGCAGTTTTATGTCTTTCCAATCCCAAACACACACGCACATGCACACACACTACGGGGCCATCTTCATCAGAGAGCTTCAGTATGACAGCAGTGTGACACAAGCGGAGCATTATGATAACAGGGAGTGAAGACCACAAGACAAGGTTCCATCCTAGGGGCACCCAGTGGCAGATCTTAGCAGACACATTGTCATGTGAATGCATAAACACATTTTCAGACCTGCACCTGCATATCCACACACACATTTGCTTACAGGAATGTCTGCCACACACAGACATACACAGATATGTTTGTCTTACTCTTTCAAAAGCAAAAACATAATCAATCACATTGGCCACAACATCTACACTGACATATTCGGCACATACATATATACAAACAAACAAACAAACAAACAAACAAACAAACAAACAGGAACAATGATGCAAGCCCTTGGTTAGTAACTGAACTAGTGCAGAGAAAAACATTAGCATTCTGTCAGGGTTTCAGACAAGACTGCACCAGCTCTTCACACAGCCAACATGCAGCAGAGCATAACAACAGAACGAAAGCCAGAGAGAGAGGAAGAGAGAGAGCACAGACAGGTAGACACGGATGGGTTGGGGAGTGTTTGTGAATAATTAGAGATAGAAAGTATGACAAACAGAGAGACAGTAAGAAAAATACAATAACATCAGAAATAATGAACAAAATAAACTGAAGAGATGATGAGAGCAATTGGGGTACCTTACTATTGAGTCTGGCCTTCCTGGCTTCTTTAGTTTTTCTTTCCTTTCTTTCGGCTGCTTGTCTTCTGCCCAGAGCGGATCCCATCTCACACACACGGAGACACGCTCCCCGTCACATACACACTCCTGTAGGTCAGCTATGGTCCCAATGCCAAAACATCATCCACATGGCCATATCCAGTCCCCCCCCTCCTCCTCATCTCCACTCCTCTTGTTCTCTTTCTCCTTCTCCTTCACTAGGTCTCCTCTTGTCAAAGTAGCACAAGCACACTCACATGGTCACTCACAGAAACACTCACCCAAGCACAGACGTGCACACTGACTCCTGTGCATGCATAGACAGACGGAGAGATGGGAAGGGTTGATTTTGCAGGATGCTGGAGAGAACAGGGCGAGGGTGGGGAAAGAGTGAGCCAGAGAAGAGGGAGGGAAAATAGAGGGAGGAGAGAAAGCGTGAGATAGAGGGGGTGAAAACTGAAAGAGAAAATGAGATGAAGAGTGGGTGTGGTGTAGAAGCGAGAGAAGATGTGGATATCAAAGTGAGAAAGAATAAAGAAGCGAATGGGCAGAGGAAAAGGATGAGTGGAAATCCACGACAGACAAGAAAAAAAAGGGCACGCTGGTGCAACGTCAGTTATTGCAGCAACGTGCTAAACCATGTGTAACATGGATGGGAGCTTCATGACTGTTGTCTTCTGTGTCTTAGTGCTCCTGAAAATATGGCTACATTTAAATCTACAAATTGTTTGTACAAATGCACAAGTACATGTGCATGTGCATCTATACAAAAAAAAAAGATTAAAACTGCATCTCAAATTAGATACAGTTTCAATTTCAGCAGTCCTCTTTACAAAAGGAAAAAAATATTTTTCTAACTCCCATGTTCCATGTCTTCATTTGTTTGTTTTTGTGTCTGTTTGTGTGTATGCACACGTACAGCTGAGTGAGTATTTTTATTTCTACCCAGATATGTCTCTACTTTGTTCAAAGTACTACATTTCCCTCCCTTTTAGGGGATTATCCATAAGGGGAGCTTTGTGAGTGAGGGATTCCCCATTGGAAACATCCTCTCATCCTTTGCCATGCAGCTGTGTGTGTGTGTGTGTGTGCATACATGTGCATTATGCAGAAATCCCATTCCCATGTCATAGTGGCAGTAGATGCAATAAAACTGCAGTGCTGGGAGGGTTTAGACACTGTACAAATGCTCGGTGGGATCTGGCATCTCAGAGCAGTATCATACCTACAATGAGCTACATTCTCTCTGTAGTTCCATTGTAAATTGAAAATAATGCAGGAATTTTCATTCATAAATACAATAAGCTCCAAACAACAATTCAGAGCCTCTGTGTAGGAGGAATAGCATTACTCTGCAATACGTTTTATGGGGGAGCTTTTTGTGAATTAGGCATTTCCACACATATGCATGACTGATATTTGGAATAATGTGGAATTGGTTAAGCTTGTTAATCATACTGGAGAAGAGTAATCATTCTTATTCAAAGAGTGAGGGGGGGGAGAGGGGGGTTGGGTGCGGTGGGGTTGGGGTGGGGGTGGGGGGGGTTGCATGTGTGCATGTTTTTCTCTTGTTTGTGACATTAGCACATATGAAATGCCCTCACTCTCGCATTATGTTCTGCGGCGCCCCTGACCACATTGCCAAATAGTGCGTTACTAAATGCACTCTGCAACTGTATATGCCTCTTTGATTTCTTCTGACCCACCCCCTCCCTAACTATATCTGTGATCACGATGCCGAGGGCTATCACTCATTATTATTTACACAGCAAAACTTACTTTCTTTCTGTCTATCCATCCATCTGACTACATGCATAAATTCTCATACATGTCATTTTTTTGCTAAAGAGTAGTAAGAGTTTAATCAATTTTAAATACTTTTAAGTACTTCATGGGAAATTCTGCACAATGTCTTATACAGTCCATCGGTTCTCAATTACAAACTCATATATAGCAAAGTAGAGTTGAAGCCCACAGAGCGTGACCTGACATGTCTCTGAACTTCGATGTAATGTGCAGCAGTAAAGAACATGGCTTCCTGGTTTTAAAATTCTAGATAAATATATCATATAGCTTGTGTTTAATGTTAGTGTGCTGGAAGGAGTTTATATTACATTATACTGAAAGGTGGTTTTAATATTTTACCTTTAAAGTTAAAACCTTACCATCCACTATGACCTGAATAATAAACATAAAGTAGAATTATTATCTTTCTGTCAGCTCCAGCAAAAAAAAGACACATTAGAGAGATAGAGACATTATAAGCTTCACAAAATTAGAAATCATGATAACAGTAAATTACTTTGACCTATACTGATATAAAAAAAGGGACAGGATACTTTCTACCACTGGAAGCCCTTTGTCACACTCCAAGAAAGCGACCCATTCTGCAGTTTTGTCTTTCACATGGCCAACCTCCTCCACCAAACACCCACACACATGCTTTTTTTGTTAACATGCAAGTTTTCTATGTGGCCACCCTGCATAGTTAACCAGGACAGTTTCAGGGGTGAGTAGGTCTGGTTGGGTCAGGTGAAGATGAAAAAAAAAAAGAATGGGAAAATCCTATCAATTATGACCTCATTTTTAAACTTCAGCCTGCGGCTAATGAGCTCCATACCAGTAAAGTAGGCTAATGCTTGATCTCTGCCTAACAGGGCAGCTTTCTGCGGGACGAATCATGAAGTCAGTGAATTGCAAGGTTGCAAGAGTAACCCATGACAGGATTTCTCTTCTTTGCCCCTAGAAGACATTATGCAACAAAAGCTAATTTGTCATTCAGAAGTCAGAGAGAGGGAGACAAACGTCAGTTTACTTTGTAATGTCACTTGTTGTCAATTAACCTTCTATAACACAAGCGCAAGAGGGAATTTTGTTCATTTACACTGCCTCGGCAGAGACAAGTCAGAAGCCTTTATCGTTCATAATTGTATAATAAGATTACTACTACCATTTCCACAAATAGTGAATACATCACTCACCTAAAGTCAAACTTCTACAGAGGATATATTTCAAATATCTGCTTCTTCTGAAATGTCGCAAACATTCTGAAGTCTGAAGGTCGTCTAACTTGCACATGACCATGTAATCAAATGGTATCATAACCTTGGCTGCCTATTAAAACAGCCAGGTTAGATAGTATTTGCAAATAGACCTTTCCATTCATTCAGAATGTAAATCCAAAACATTTTACAAACACACATAAAGCCCAATGTGTGTGTCTCCTGTAATGACTGGTACATCTGTGTTTCGGTGCCTCTGTGTTTAATATGCTGATTAACAACAGAGGAAAACAGGAATTTACTATGGCTGCTTGTGGATTTTGTATTGCTAAATTATCACCCAACAACACACACAGCTGTCCTGATTTACTCATACTCACTTGGTTCAAAGAACATGGTGGCTTTCACAGCCCATTCACACATGATGATTCAGATTTTTAATCAGTTAGATAAGTGGTAGTAGGTAGATTCACTAGTTAGACAGGAAACAATATTAAAGTATGACTCATCATTCTTGTCACAGATTTTCTGCATGTCCCTGTCATTCAGTATTTCTCATTCACTTTCTCTCTGATAAGTTCAGTGTGCTCACGAGAAACCACTCAGCGCGCATAAACATAGAGAAGACAGACAAAACAGCACAAACCCCAACAATTCACTCAAAGTTACCTCTGTTTCAAAAAGACCATTTTGAATACATTTTAAATGACAAACACACAATAACATAAATTCCCCAAACCTGAGGAGGAATCAAAAACTGCATTTTGGCCTCTATTTACCAAATGTTCAACTAAATGTTGAACACTTAAAAAAGGTCCTACTGTATATCACACCGCAGCAATGTCTGTGGCTAAACTGTTCATTCATTGTGTGTAAAATAGTATTTTTCAAAATGCTGGAGAATCTGATTGTCCTGAGGGGCTGTTGTGTGTTGTTCTTTAGGTTAACAAATGAGAACCATACCATATATAAACAGCCTTGAACTATCTAATATTTACCAAGCTTTTGGTTTAGTTCTTTAAACTATGATAGCTAGGATTAACAATATAATCAAATTTCTTCATGGGATGTAGGGTTAGTGGACAGAATATGGAGCTCAGTACAAAGCTAAATCTGCAATAAGCTGTTAAACTGTTTTCAGTAGCATTAGTACATTAACTACAAGAAAAGCACATCTAAGAACATTAGTCACACATAAGGCGTGATAGCAGCTTACTTTGTGCTCGAACTTCATGGTTTTTATTCATCAGATCATTATGCGATGCAGCATGTTCATGACAAAATCAGCATATGCTGAAAACCTAAAACTTTCTCTCCTTGGTGAAGCTCAGCTTAAATTGTGAAATAGGCTTTTGACAATGAGAAGGGTAAAAAGAACTTATTGATGCATAAATGATCAAAACTGCAATTCCATGATTTGTACCCAAAAGAAGATCTGCACCATTGTTCTCTCTCCCTCTCTAACACACAAAAACACACAATTGACATTGTTAATTCTCTTCAGTGTAAATAGTCTGCCCCCTGATGGGGTTTGATGCAAATGCTTTCAAATCTCTCTGTTGTCTGTTCCACTTATTACGCCCACATCTGCACACACACACACACACACACACACACACACACACACACA
>JAOXYL010000090.1:14771359-14809106 GCA_028564955.1 Terapon puta
CTGTTCTGCCTCTCTGTATCTGTGTTTGTGACCACCTGCCTGCCCTTGACCACCGTCTGCCAGCGTTGCCTCTTTGGTTCTCTTTGCCAGTTTGGACTGCCTTTTTGTCGCTGTCTCTAAGCCTGCACGCCCAACAACTAAAGATGGGTTTTACTGAACTTGCCTTGCCTTCTGCATCTATCCATATCCAGTCTGTAACAAACAAACCATATTCTTAACCTGATCTGAAATCCAATTTGATACTGACTTTGTCAATATAATTGAATTGAAAATGACTTAAATGTCATAATAGAACAAGAGTGTACTTTGAGGAAGACAGAGAATGATGTGTTTAACATAGATGAAACAGATCCTCCCTGCACTTGCTGTAACCACTTTGTCTTCATGCTATCTAAGCAATAATTGAACAATGTTTTATGTGCTGCTTACGTGTCATTCACTCAGCTCTTAAGATCTCCGGATGACACAGTTCAAAGCACGCCTGTTTTCTCTTACCTTGGTGTGAAGCTTCGACAGCTGCTTTTCATCCAGGTGAGACTGGGTGTAGACACGTCTTTTATAGCGGAACTGAAACACAACGAAAACAAACATGAGAGACGAAGAACTTTTACCCTCTCTTTTTGTTTGTCTTGACTTTTTAACAAAAACAACAAAAAGAAAAACAATAATATTGTTAATTATTAACGTCATTGCAAATTAATTTGTCACACTGCATCAGCTCCTCAAACAAGCTATTATATGTCAAAGAGATTTTAATTAAACATTGGCTTGTCCTTTGAGAGAGAACAGAGACAGAAACTGAAATTTTGACTTATTTAATAACTCTCTATCTCTACACAGCTGTCAGCTTTACCAGCTCCCCAGCTTGTCATCTCTTCCACATATTGCATCTTTCTTGAGAACATATCTTCTACTGCTTGAAGATTAATCACAAAATACCAATGGCAAAACAATAAAAACATTTTCAATTCCAGCTGAATAAATACGCAAAAGAAACAGTCCATTCAGGTTTAACAAATAAAAAAGACAAGGGGACGCATTCAATGGAGAAAATCTCCCCATTTCCCACTTTTAGTGAAAATTGTTTCTGCCGTTGGAAATATCAAATTAGTATGTGAAACAGTAAATAAAAGTCTAAAGAAAACTACTGAACAGACACTGGTTTATTTTACCAATTCTTGCAACACAGCAGAGGGCAGCAAGAGATTAAAAGCAAGGTGAAGTCAGAAAAAAACATTGTGGCAAAATGTATAATGTATAATGTATAATAAAATGTTGTGACAATGCACATCATACAGATGGATGATCTCGTCATATTACTTACAAAGTAAAGAAGATTAAGGTCATCTATTCTTGTGTACTTGCAACTCGTGTAATGTGAAAGAAACTGTAATTACCATAATTAACAATACAGTGACAATTGACAGTGACACTTAAAAATATATCAATATCATGATAGGTGTTGCAATATCATGAAATGATTTTGACGGTGCTTCAGGTGGAATCTGGACTTTGGTTGTAATCACTGTGTATGGCCTGTGCTTTACGTGCCTGTGTTTTTAATACTTTATTTTAAGACAACAAAGGTACTCACACTTGCATTTATATGTCGGTATAATCAAGTAACTACAAGCTATTTGTTCAATACATTTTCAAATGGCTTAATGTGAATAAGGCACTGTAAAAAACAGTCCCAATGATGACACATCAAACACATTTTACACAAGACTTTTCCACTGTTTTACAGGGTAAGAAACCCTCCCAAAAAACTGATCCAATTGTGCTTTCACTACAGCAAAATCATCTGGCATGGTTTCTATTTCCTGTACTATGCTGGTCTCTGGACCGTTTCCAAACTTGTCAAAAGCCAGATCATTCATTAGGTTTGTTGCAAGCTACTTGTTTAATAGACAGGTTTCACTGAACACTGACAGCCTATAATAGCTTTAAAAATGTGTAACCTTCATCCGCCAGGACTGGCAGCGTACGTTTAGTGTGTGTGTGTTAGTGTGTGAACATCAGTTTCTCCACCGATGTGTGGTATTCACCAAATCTCAGGCAGAGCAGGGGGGATTTGAGCTGCTAATCCAGACCTGTCAATCATCTCTGCACACCACAAGCCTGAGGGAATAACTGCTGGTCAATCAATGACACACACACGGTGCTCTAACAGAGTAGTAGCAGACACAAGCACACACAATGCAGCAAAACTGAGTGAAGACCCCAGAGATTAAACAGATAAAATAAGTACAGTTCAGACTGAAGAAATTCATAATACAAAAACTAAACAATAAAAAATGACATGTAAACATGAAGTCAAATCACAGCATAAACTAAAACACTCTCCTAACATAAATAGTTTAACTCTGGTGAACTGTTGATACCTATAGAATTGTCATGTATGAGAGGTGTTCTATTGATATACTAAGTATATACTATACTACGACTAATAATAATAATAATAATAATAATGATAATAATAATAATAATATATAAAATAACATATAATATCATTTGTTAAAAAAACGTCACTCTGTTCTAGAAGGGACTCATTGACACTGAGTCCTGTCACACTATACAATAAGCCCAGGAAGTAGCACTTACAATCTAGATGCTCCAAATACATTTTATGCTTAATGGAAGGTTTTGCCGTCTTTTGTCCATCACCGCTTTCCTTTATTAGTACTGTCAGCTCAAACAGTATGACACAACGCAGCATGTTTGATTTGAACTAATCGAATTACTCAAGTGTCTAAAATAATACTTTCAGCCAAGGGGTGAGCCTACTGAAAACAATTAGCGAAACACAGCCAGGGAGCAACAATGAACCTGATCCTTGTAATCTACCACTCAGCTACCATCTTACAACAAGCAGACTTATGGCTTTGAGACTTTCTGCATTACTATTCAAATTTCATACATTCTTAGTGTCTAGAGATTGTTCAGTAGTAGTTTGAATTAAACTTTTTTAAAATGTGCAGAAAAATTCTGATTTAAACTTTCCTGTTTCACTTCAAAGTAGATGACAGTAACTAATTCACTCACTGCAGACTTAATCTACTTTGATTTATCAAAATATTTTACTAAAGGTGAGTTGTCTGCTTGCAACCCCTCTGAATAAAGTTTTTTTTTTTTGCCTTTCTATTTGTTTCAAGACAAATGAAATTCTGAAAAGATTCTCAAACTTGGAAGTTTTTAAGTGCTGCTTTTGTCAATGAAATAATACAAGCAACGATAAGAAGGTGGGAGAGAAAGACTACAAATACAGAGTGAGGAGAAGAATACAAATAGGCCTAGCATAAGGTGGTAATATACTTATGAATTTCATCATAGATGATAGTTAAAACTGTACCACCAGAAAAAAAACATATAGAGAGACATATAGTACCATTTCCAGAGCAAACTGGGACTATCATAAATAATAATGTAGTTAATAATGGCAGTATCTCTGACATTAAACTGAGACTCATAGGAGAAACTAAATCTCATTATGCTCCCTGTCATCTGACACATCATAAAACTAGTGAAAACAGAGATGGCCAGTCAAAAAAAACACCAGACATCTTAACACCACTGTCTGTAAAGCAATTTCTCTTTACAGACTGCGTTTCTCTCACATCAAAAACCATGATGGACATGCACAACAATTATCTCTGAGAGATGACAGCTGCGGCAGACAACACGCTGTCATTGAGCTCAGTATTATTGCAGCTAGTTTTGACTGACACATCAGAAAAAAACATACACTGTGTGCACAATGATGTGTAAACCCACACCCTTATGATGTATGAGCCTGCATGTGTGTGTGTCTGTGATGCATACACATATAGACAACTTCAAAAAGACTAAAGCAGATACTATTTCATTACAGATAATATAGTATAAAGTATTACTATGAGATGACTGACAAAGGTCAACAGGCAGGGTGTGTTTAGTCTATATGAGGAAAATGACCTGTGGTACCACTATTACTAACCCTAACCCTTGAAGATCTATTTGAAATATTTAACTTGAATAGTGCAGGGGTCATATACTGGATAACCTCATCTTATTGTTACATAGTAATTTCACATGATGTGAGGAAGTTTATATTTTTTATGATTAGCCATTCTCTTTGTCAGAGGCTTGATGACTGACTGGAAAAAACAGGCAAATGGCCACAGGGCCCAGATCTCAGAGCTCCCCTGAAAGCCACTGAGGCACTGCACTACAGTGTGCTCTATGTAGTGCTATGTTACCTTAAATCAGTAGTGGAATATAACTTTAAGTATATTTACTCAAGTCCTATATCACACAGTACACCGTCTCCATGTTGTACTGCACCCTCACTCTTAGCTTCTGATTTTTTTTTTATCCAGAAACAGAAAAAAATTTGATCATAAAAATAGCACTTCTAATGTTTGTTTCTTCACCTGTAGGATAACTGTTTGGAGGATAATAGAGTTTACAGAAGATTACGTATAGTGTGGGGGCATGAACCCACTCTCTTGCTCTCTCTTCCTGACAGTCCTTATGGTCTCATGCATACACATGATCCATACCTACCTCCAGGTAAGGTACAGGAGCGATGGATGGGAAGGGGTATTCCCTTAGCTGTCTCTCCTCATCCAGAAACTTGCCAGCTTTGCCGTTGTAAGCCGGCTGGAATAAGCCATAGTTGAGTACATCCTTCAGGCTCTGGTTGAGCGTACACAGGATCCGCTGCTTCGACAGCCAGATAGGAGCGTCCACATTGAATTTCATACATTTCTGCAGAGACAAGAGCAAAAGAGAAGAGAAGGTTAAGCGCATGCCAGCACATTCCACTTTAGTTAGGTAAAACCATGAGACTGAATAGTGATATTTTTACTGACTCACAAAAATCTAACATTTAGGTGCTGACAAATGTGCTTGAATATCAAATAAGACCTCTTTCATCAGAGGGACGTTTATTAAACTTCCAATGTCATGCCTGAGGGAGAAGCTAGGGCTTTTATTATAATTAGTTATTCATATAGGTATGGCAACATTTCACCATTATCCATTACTTTTCTCAAAAGGTTATCCTAAAAGTCAGCAGTAGTTACCATACTTAAGTCAATAAAACTATGATATAAGCAAAAGGTCTTACAGTACAGAAACACTCTCCTGCAACATAAATTTGAGTCTGCATGTGAGTGTGCATTATTCATGCTCTGAAAATTAAGCTGGGCAATATGTAACTGCTCAACCACAGGCTGCAATAGCTCAGTCTCCAGTCATAAATAAAGTAGTTCACAGGTATGTATCCCAGAGGGGAAAATGTGAATAATAGAATCCACCCAGTTAACTTTTGCGCTCTGATAAACAACTGTATATGTATGTATATAAATAAGAAGACTGAATTCCCCCTTGAATACCCTTTGTGATTTAAATAACTGATATTAAGAAACATAATGGTTGATTAACTGTCAACTGAACCTCACATACATATTACTATCATGCTAAATTTAACACTTGAAATAGATTTCTACTCTGTTTTCTAGTCTGTTGAGAGTGTGAAGGATTATGGTTATTGTAGATACATGGAGCACTTCCTTCTAGTTACCACATTGTGGAGCTTGAGCTACAGAGGGAGGCAGGGGGCAAAGGAGAGTAAGAGAGAGAGAGAGAGAGAGAGAAACCAGGGAGAGCAAGAGGTAGTGTGCAAAACCCACAAGTAATAAATCAATCAAAGCTGCCTGCAATATCGATTCGGAACTCCATTCTGTTCAGCACCACTATGTTTCTGACACTCAGACACAACTGTTGAGGAATCACATCTTTTTGCAGCAATACGGCACAACTACTGTAACAACCACATGCAAATGCACAAAGGCATTTTTGACGAAAGCCTCTGGGGGTGCAAGTATATAGGACTCAACATACTACCAAGTGAGAATTTTAAAAACTTTTTCAAAATTCAACCAACCTCGCTGATACAAATGTCTCTGTATGATGCTGCAGGCTTTAACGCACTGACACGCTAAAGTAGACATAATGTCAGGGTGAGTGGGCAAAGGAGTGGATAAATTTGACAGTATAGTTGTTCAGCTACACACATGATGATCAAGTCTTTCTTTCTAAGCAGTTGTGTCTAGAAATTGTTGTTTTTCGACATCAGCAGTAGAGTACAACAGTAGAGTATCTGCACATCATCTGCATAGATGTGACACCAACAGATGTTGTGATGGCAAATGATAAAATATGTTCCCAAAGTAGCATACACAGAGAAAGCAGATGGGTCCCAGAAATTATGCTTGCAGTAAACAACATTTGATCTAAGCAGTTGATGAAGTTTAATCACCCAAAAAACAACGTTACATTGGGCATGTAGAGAGAAAAACGAGCATGAGCACAGGTCAAGAAATACTCATTTACAACCATAACCTACAATATACTACAAATACTATTGCTAGCCAACTTTCCTAAAAACTGTTCTGACACTTCTTTCTTTGGAATCTAGGAAATAAAGGAGGGATTGAGGAAGGTCACAGTTTTTTTTGTGGGATCAAGATAGCATCTCTTCATCAGCAGTTTAACATAATACATTTAAAAATGCCTGGAACACATCCAGAAGAAAATGAGCTTTTATTGCAGATTAGAGTGTAGATTAGGGTCATGAGCCCTGATTACCTCTCTTAACAGTCTTAAAGGGATAATGTCAAGAGGACTAGGTGAATGACTCAGCCTGAAGCAATTCAGGGGGAAGGAACCCACGAAAACAGAACTGATCTTACTGATAAAAAAGCGGCAGATGATCACCTGTTTCCTTCAGACTGGTAGCAGATAATGATGTTGGGAGTTTATAAAGCAAATTATGTTATTATCTAAAATTTCAATGATTGGTTGATAAGTATCTGATTGGGCCAAACTGTTACTAGAGTACTTGTTTCCAAACATAAGTCTCTTGATGAAAACTAAATTTGTTATAAGATACCTGTTGTGTGAGGCCATGAAATCCTTCCATTACTAAAATATATCTCTGTCCACTCTGCCAAAGTGCATACACGGATTATTTATAATTCGGTCTGAGACCTCTATCTGAGTTGGTCTGTCTGCAGTGGAAACTCCAGAAAATTTTCGATATAACATAGACAACTTACTGCCTACAGCTATTTTAGTTTTTAGAATATATATAAATATATATCAATAATTATAACATTTTCATCAACACGTATTTCCTACAACCATTTTAACAAGTGAAAATAATATTGATCACTATACTACTACACTTGTTTTTCTAGAAAAAAACTGTTTTCTAGATTTGCCTTTGATTTTATGTAAAAGCCTTGTGCTTACCTTTTTGATCTACCATAATTGCACATAACCCAGTAAGTATGATACGTGATTGGACTGTACTTAACCAGAGAGCAAACAAAAAGTTAAGAGCAAATGCCCCTGACTCCAGAATCCTGGCCTGGCCTTTCAGAACAGAGACAATGCTGCCAGAAGTCACATGACTTGTACGCTCACAACTGTGTGGGCAGATCTCTGCAAACTGGATGTTGTAAACTCAGCTGTAAAAGACAAATCTGAAATATGAGTCCAAATATATGTCTGCAAAGGTGTCAAAATAAAGATTTGGCCTCTGGCAAAACTCCAGTTTCAAAATTTTAAAACTTATTATCAAAACTTATTTCATCAGTTTGCAGATCTCCATTTACAATCTGGAAAACACAGTAATACACTGGAACAATGACACATTTGAAATACTCTATAAAAACGAGCACTAAAGTTGTGCAAAAGGACAACTCATCCACAAAATAATGTTTGCAGAGATATGCCTTCAACACATTTCAATCTTCCAAAAAAAAAAACAATTTCCAAGAGCGAGAACTTTTTTCTTCCAGTTTCAAATGATTACATTATACACATCCCATAAATAGTGGCATCAATCCATCAAAACAACCAAAGGGCAGTAAAATACAGGGCTTATGCACAGAGATGCATGGAGAACTTAGCGATCAATAAAGTCAAGTCTAGGTCTAAGATGTTTCGGCGTGGACTAGAACAAATTTCTCACCGTTTTCACCAAGTGCCAATACCTAGAAGTCAATCCTTGAAAATAAACCTTAGAAGTAAAAGCCACGGCAAAACCCATAAAACAAGTTCACTCATGGCAAAACGTCCTTGTTTGTTATTAGATTTGTCTGGGACTTGACAAAAAAGAAAACTAATTAAAAACAGTCATTGCTAGCAAAGTCATTTTCAAGAGTGACTAATTACAGAGAGTGAAAACTGATATGCACTGTACTGTACATGCAAAAACATAATCCACCATTTAATACTGGCAAAACAAAACCTATTACCTACAGGATTTGCCAGTGTGAAATGTTAGTCTTATAACACACAAAGTATGTATTTCTTGCAGAAGATACAGAACAGCTTTCTGTGATTTCTACTTTTACATGTGCTGATGTATCATAAAACTGTACAAAAAGATGCTAATGACCTACTGATCATACTACTGATTGATGCTATTGATGAGCTAACAAGAGGCATGTTGAATGCATGCTAGTGAAGGCATGTTTTCAGCAAAAAATCTCATTTGGATTAAATTCAAACTCAATCAAAATTTGGGCAGACTCTCAGGTGGCGTTGTTCATTTCTTATCAGTGCGGGACTCAAAACAATGGCAAGACATCAAAGAGTTTGTTTAAGCAAAGGAAAGGGATTGTTCATTTTGAGACATCTTGTTATTGTTGTATTATTACATTTGCTATTGTTATTTATTGTTTTGGATCTTCAGTCGTCTCTTTCAATACATAAAAAACAAAACAAAAGAAATGGAGTGTTTGCTGTCTCCTCTAATTAGACACATGGTTAAAACTGGGAAACATACATTTGTTGCTGCTCTCTCATGTAAAAAAGCAGAACAAAATATACGTTATTAAATTGTGAGTCTTTGAGTCTGTGTGCATTGCTTGTCCTTGTTAATCCATGTTCGACTGTGTCTCCATTGGTGGGTGAGTTTGAGTCTGCTTGAATCCAGAGAACACAAATGATGCTATAATAAACCCCAGACAACTCACACCTTGAAAAGCATGCTGTCCATTAGTCTAGTCTAGTGCATCACATTTCCAACGCCTCATCCTGCCTGTTTGCACAGCACTGACACTATTTTTTTAAATCAATAACGCATTGGCTGTGACGTTTTCATTTTAAGACATAACCTTAATCACGGTTTCATGAAAGAACTGTTTTGGTGCTTACTACTAAAACGGAGGACTGTAATTCCTGTTATTTCAGACCAGCTCATCTATAATTTCAAAATCAAGAGGAGGAAGTCACAGTGCACAATTACACTGATTAACTCAACATTTATTTTTGATTTTCTTAGACTCCATTAACACCTATGTATAAAATGCAAAATATTCATGTTTAGCAAATTAATCTGGATAAGGATTGTGGACTACCCAATGCAAGATGTTATCTGATCCAGCAGCAAAATAATTTTTATGTCAGAATCCAAATCAGAATCCGAATCAGAAAAGCTTTTATTGCCAGGTAGGTTTCCACCTACGAGGAATTTTTTTGGCATCTGGTGCAGCAGACAGTCCAATATTAAATCAATTTTAAATTCAGTAACAATATAATATGGCATTATTACAATTCAGCTCTGAAAGAAATTGAAAGTAATAAGATGTCTTTCATTGATCTCAACTGCAGGTAAATAGTCTGACTAAACCATGAAATATTACTATAAAAACATTTAAAAACAGTCAGATTCAAGGCAATATTAAATGAATTGCAATCAATCTTGCACTGTCCCAGACTTCCCTTACCCCAGACACTTCCTCCCACACACAGGTGTTTTTACTTATTTTGGCTTATTAGACATTACTGACACCTCCTAGAATCTGTTTATATGTTGCACCTGTTGGGGCTACTACATGGACTTTGGTGACCTCATCAAACCCCAGTCAGCCAGAATAACTGAAAACACTTGTGTGGTTGATAGTGAATGAAACATAAGAGGAAGACAGAATCTGTACAACACCTGACATATTTTACACTATAATTCTGTTAAATCTAACCCAAACCCTGGATGTTCAGAGCAAACAGCAGACTTTTCATTTCAGGACACAAGTGTTTGATTTGTTAATGCAACCTATTAAAAATCCTGTCTACACAGATAATCCAGTCCCGCTTCCCATTACTAGTCACGATTTGCAATATTCCAGCAGTATATATGATGGTGTAATAAGGAAAACCAACATATTTAAATTGTTTATTCAATTTATAGAAGCATGACCCAAAATCTCTGCTACCACAGAAAGGAAACATAAAGTTGAAACATGTTCAGCTTGTTGGTACGTTCAAAACTTGGTTTTGGTTGTTTCTGCAATTGCTGAATTTTGTAGTAGACGATACATGCATCTCAAGCTAAATTATTGGACTTCAAGATCTGGCTGGACCAACGATATATGTGAAGTCACTGTATGGACTTCCACTGATAAATCTACAATCTTTCACTCAGTCCAAGCCACGCACGGCTCTCTGGCCAAAAGTGTAACTGCTGCAGTGTACTGGCACGTTTATAAAATCTGGATTCATTAGCAGTCACAATGGCATATTCAAACTGTCCCTCAGACCACATGTCCCCACATAGTTTCATTTATGTGAAAGCCAGCTTACTTATGCAACTGTCAATTTGTCTGCACTTTCTCATCACCACTGGATATTTGCTATTTCAATCTGACTGTTTCAGAAACGCCCTGCAAAGTACTATCAGTGAAAAACATGTTCTGTTAGGTATTTTACTATTTCTCCATCTGTCTCTCATGGCACTGGAATTGTTCAATAATTACCTAAAAAATACTTGTATACTACCTGGCACCTTTTGACTTCCCTCAAGTCTATCATCAGTGCAATTCAGGAAGAACTGTTCTCCTAACTCCTCCTGACTGCCGCCTTCTTAGAATCCACATGATTTAACAAACCACTAATTTAAACACTTGATAAAATGATGGTAAGATTCAAATTTGAGAAGACTAATGCCAAAATGAAGCAGTTTACTGTATTTTCTGGTTTTCTTTTAATTCCTAAATTCCCTGTATTTTAAGAATCAAAGCATTTAGAATGTAAATTTGGGTATTTAATTATATCTTTTAATAAAGAGCAATAAATCACATTTAAAGAGATCTATGTAAATATAATAAGTAGACTAGTAAAGGAAAGCTTTAAATTAATTTAAATTAGAGCGCTATACTACATACAGTCCAATATGCCAGTTTATATGATGCCAGTGTATAAAAATGTTTTTATTTCATCACTATATTTTCCCCCATAATCCTGTGTAATTGTCTATAAATAGACATTAGAGTTATTCAGTATTTTGAGGTCTTATAAGCCCTCCAAACACAACTTCAATCTGTGCTTGTAAGTAGAATAAACTGAAGTCTGTCAAGGCTTGGTAGGCCAGCACTGATCGCATGCTGTTCACATGAACTGAAAATCAGATCTTATTCTGAAAATATTGATTTTATTCAAAAGAAGAACAAACCACAGTCATCAATCTTTCATATTTCATGTATTGGAGTCAAGATAAATGCCATAAATTTGGACAAGCACTCCACTGCTCAAGTTAAAAGTAACAAATAATGTTGAGAAGAATGGGTGCACTTCTGGAGATAAAGTGGAAATTCGTGAGGTAGTGCATCATAATCCATATAAATTTAAAGATTTGGGGGCATCAAGAACAAGTACAGAAAAATTAAGAATATTATGTAAGAAGAAAAACGAGGCTGGAAGGTTATACAGTCTTTCCTAAATCCAAAGTGACCGTATAAATTCCAAACTAAGCTAAACTAGATGTAGACTATAGATGAGGTCAGCAGACCTTCCTCAGGTAATTGAGGCGTCTTTCTAATAGAAGGTTTAAATCTCCCTCTTTATTGTCTCTGCTCTGGTTGTCTCAGTGCTATCCATTTGTGGCTACAATCCACACATACACCATTGGTGCCACTGAAAACAAGGGTCTTCCCCCAAAGTGTCCCGCAGGTCTAAATAAAAGCTTTGAATGAATCTTTCCCTCTCCCCAGTGGTGCCTTTGAACTGCAATGCAGAGCCAGCCTGGTTGGATCTAACATTCAAAGCATGACAGAGAAAGAAGTGTGAGTGCAGCAGAAAGAAAACAAACAAATGGAGTAACTGAACCAGAGAGAGAAAGAGCAGTATGGCGAAAAATGCCTTTAAAACCAAAAAAGATAGTGTGGAGTCACTGAGTGTACGCAACTGTGTATGTGAGTGTTTGTGTGTCTGCCTGCCACTTGATCAAAGAGCTCAGATTTGACAGCGCAATCACAACCTTTACAAAGCATTAAGTAGTAGTGCATACAAGATGGAAATGTTTTTGTCATTTGAATTTCTTTCCACTAAATAAGTCACCACGCTTCATGTTCTTAGAAACTTTGGAGACTTTGATTTTAAAAGACTTAGACAGAAATGAGTGACAGACAGTCAAAGCTTTTCTCACGCTGTGAATACAGATTTATTTTTCACACAGTATTTGTACATGACCTAACCATATATGGGAAAGTAATGCAGTGTTGAGCAGGACTATATGAGGGATAATCTCGTCTATTGTTGTTTAGGATTCTCAGTTTTATTTACAGTTACTGACTTAAGGCATTATTGACTTGTGATAAGTACACGTGGTGATAGAATAACTGACTGATTAGACACTCACTGTAGCAAATCACTGTTGTCAACTGAAAGCACTTCATGTGCATGTGAGTACATTCATGTGCATGTGTGTCAAAATGAGTGAATCCTCAGTGAAATGGACAGTGAGTAATCGTCCTCCCGAGTGTGCTATGTTCAACCATGTGTAACTACATTCTCCTACTACAAAGTCCAGATCTTGACCCTGTGTTTACAGAGCTCAGCAATGCCTCAACAAGATCCATGAAAACGGATACAAAAGAAGAATGAGCTAAAAGTTGAGATGTTATAAGAACTGACTATCATTCTGACTGCTGGCCAGTGTCTATCATACTGGAGTATCTATACAGACATACTAGGGACAGATTCCTTTAGAGCTTAAATGTTTTAATGAAAAAAGGCAAATATACCAGACGGCTGGTTTCAGATCTTTAGATGGAAGGCGTCTTTTCTTTGTCCAACATGATAAAAGTAAAAGTATCTTCTGAGTTTCAATGTTGGTGAGACACAACACACATACTACCATTATGGGAAAAAAATGGGTTAAGTTTGGAACGTTTTTTGATATCTTACAGACTAATTGAGAAGATATGAAAGCAATCAATTGAAAAGCAATCGCTATTTCCTGTTCTTGGCTCTATATTGCAAACCTTGCGCATACGGATGTTTTGCTCAAATAACCCATTCACATTTGAGAAATGTAGTCATTTAAATCTAAAAACTAATGACTAGAATAAGCTTGAGTTGTACACATTCGATGAGGAGGCATACAGTAACATTCATGTGCCACTAAAATGATCTTGGGAGAACACAAAAAATAAGAGCTAAGGAGAGCTAGATGTTTTTTTTCACTCACAAAATAAGAGTATATCATAGAAGAATAAGCTGCAGCAGGAGGCATATGTTCCAGTGGAGAGTCAAGTGAGGTACTTCACTACACTGCAGAGATGTGGCTGGTCAAAACACAGCTGCAGTTTTTTATGAGAAATTGCTGAATCACTTTCTTTTGCCAAAGTGCATGCGCTTGTGGCGTGTCTGTTTGTTGACATGTGCAGCCATAGTTGCCTTGTGTGTTTATCTGTGCCATCCAAGTCAAACTCATTCACACTGTGGTTGAGATCAGACACCCTGGGGTGTAACATTTTCCTCTTCAGTCTCCCTCTAGTTTTCACTCTCTGTCATCAAAGGCCAAGCCTTGATCTCTTGTCTGCTTAAAATATGGACATAAGTGAAGGATGATTGGACAGGAGGCAAGGGGCTTGGGGGAGGAGATGAGAGACAAACTGTAGGTCACACTCGTGGAGCATGATGGGACTATGAACAGAGGAAGGGTGAAGGAAGATAGAGAAGACTGTGTGTTGCCAATTAATCACTATATTAGCCTGAAGCTAGACATGGATCATTGGGCATTTGGAGGGTAAAGCTAACTAGTTTTAAAGCAGAAGAAGGTAATGTATTTAAAAATGACTTTTAGTCATATTAGCTAGTAAATGAGATAGATCATCCTTGAAAACACATCATGATCCTTTGGCTCCACCTGCTGCATTTGAGGTCATTGAAAAGTTCAAAACAACAAATCCCAACAAGAAGTCAGAGCAAAATATCTGATGGACTGTCAATCTCTCTGTTCTTGCACAGGCTTCATCCCATTTTCTGAATCAAATCAGATAAACAACAACCAACAACCAAGTGATGAGAAAACAACAGTTTAAATGAATACAAGGAAACATAAGAAAAGAGGAGAATTAGACCAAGCAATGCTTTGGGCAGACAGGCTTGGGAGACAAGCTGGTGCACATTGTAAAGAGGAAGTGACCTGGAACATCTACTCTCAGACTCTCTCAGAATATGTAAATTATTTTGTTTATTTGTTTACATTTTACGTGGTGTGAATCAAAACTAGCTACACCAGGTGGTGGTGGTGGTGGTGGTGGTGGTGGTGGGGGGGGGTAGGTGCCAACCTACCCACTTAACTTTGCTGGTTTGTATCTAAAGGCAAGAAAGGAAGAACTCCACTAATGCAAAAAAGTTCCTGATCAGTTGTAATGACTAATCTAATGAATCTAGCCTGAAGTTCTGCACACGATTAATAGACACAATTAGTATGCCATATCTGTTTTGTAATGCCACAGAAATTAGGCAAAATGCATTACCCTCAGATTTTCAAACAAGTAAGGGCTACATGTTGAGTGGCTTTGTTTGAGTGAGAAAAAATTAAGCTAGTATGAACTTGAGCACAAGTTCAAGTAAGTGCAAACAGGTCAGCTGAGTGGAAACAAACACACGTTACATCATTCCACATCTGAATTCAAAACACGACCCAAAAGTGCCTCACTAATTAAGATGTATTGTTTATGTGTGTTTGTTCACAATTATGCAAGCAAGGATGATGCATGGGGCAGAACATGACTTCAGTATCTCTAAAGGCACAGATGGCATCCACTCACAATAGAAAGAGACAGGTCATTGTTGTTGCCTTTTAGCAAGAAATGATGCATCGACAGAGAGGAGAAAGGAGGGTGAAGTGTAGTGGTAAAGTGAAGTGAAAGAAGAAGAGGGGAGTGCTGAGATGATGGAGTGTAATGACTCTAACACAGCCCTGTCTCCATCTCCTAAGACCTCTGGCTGTCGCTGCCCAGATGACATATACACTAATTAACAGTGCTGAGCCTCCTACTGGATGTGGGGAGAGCTATGAGTCCTAACCAGAGCCCTAAAGGGATAATACAGAACACTAGTCTAGCTAACGTGTTTTTTTCTCTTGTAAACTGGATCATACAGTGGAAGACTTGGACAAGAGAGTTCTGCCACCAGGTACGACTGTCTGGTATATTTGCATGCTCATTTTGCTTACTGTCAGCTGTGGACCAGCTCAGGTTTGACACAAAGACAAAATGAACTGCCTTCTTCCACTTGTATCCTCCCCTGGCTCTCTGCTCTTTGGATTTCCTCCTGTTTGGCCACAGTCCAGGATACTAACAGGTGCATATGTTTCTCTGTCTCAATCTGAGTCTCCTGTAGGAGTAAAGTCAGCAACAAGGATATCAACTAATACTTGCTCATCTTTTAGCCCTTCATATTTTATAGCACAGTTAAAGCAGCTATATATAATAGATGATCAGCAAGAGGGAGCATGTGTTTATGCCTGACGTGTGAATGGCTCGCTCTTTGTCTCTTTATACCTTCCTCCTTACTGAGTCTGTTTATCTCTGCGTACCTTCTTCTTTCTGTCTTCAATGTGTTTATTTCAATGTGCTACTCACAAAGATCTTACATAAGCAATATTTTAACCACTTTTAGGCATATTACTACAACATTTGTCCCTTTGTAACAACACTACATGTTCTACAGCTGCAATACCAAGATGTATTTTCTAGTGAAATTCAGTGATCAAATGGTCTATCTGTATATTGTTAGTCTCACAAAAAAAACAGAAAAACCTGCAACATCAGCTCTCAATAAAGTACAAGTTCAGGTAGCAATCAACTAGACTAAATGTCTGAAACCTTAAGCCTGGGAAAGCTCATCTTACACTCTTGTTAGGAGACTACCCGAGTGTAGCAGAAGACAAACACCATGTGATATTAAACATGACATCAGTGGCATCAGGCTACACATTACATTCACTGTAATACAGGGGACCTGGCATGCAATTTCACACTAGAAAGATGTGTCACAGCAAAAAGAATTGAACAGCACATTCATCAGTAATAGCAGTGACCAAGATATCAAGTTATACTTCTGCTTTATCAGAGAGAGGTTTCATTATATATATTGGTATGATTAAAACCTTTAATGAACTAAGAGATCAGAATTTGTTTATGAATGACAGAGTTTCAGTTGAATTCTGCTGACAACGATGTATTATCTTTCTTTAAGAGCGAGCCATGAGTTTGTTGGGTAGAAAACTACTTCCTTTACCTTGACATTATGCAGATGAAATTTGTCACTACAAGTAATGCAGGGAAAGTCACTGTCTCTCAAACTTCCTGATGTGTCGTCACAAATTAGAATGGAGTATGGAAATCAGTCACAGTTTGGGGGCCATGTAATTAAAAGTTACACAGTTCCAAGCTCAACTTTGTTAGGTGTTCAGCAGTGTATAGAGTGCAGATAAAGTCACTTAAGTGTAGATGTTTCATATGTTTCAATCTCGTTTTTGAACAAAGTGCTGAAAAGGCAAGACCTACTTTTTCCTATTTGCAGCTTTGGCAATTTCTAGGTACCCCATATGTCACATATATCTGTTTCTTATTTTGTTATTTCTGTTAATGATGTTTTGTTTTACTGCTGGTCTGATTAAATAAAGTGCGCTCAGTGAGAGGAGCTATTTAAAAGTATTAATGCATGGACATTCATTTAGCAATAGCGACTTTGAAATAAATCAAAAAGAAGATCTAATTCAGCATACCGAAACCAGACTATCGATTTTAAATAAAATGCCTCATATGCACCCTTATTTCACTGAAATATAAACGGTGCTAACAAACAGCAATCATCCTTTTTTCACTGTGTCACATCAGCCATGAAGCATTGTTGTTACAAGTGAGCAGGTCATGAGGACACATCTGGCTGGAAACAAACTAATATAACATAGAAGCACCTCAATTTGTGTCTATCACAGTCACCATCCTCACGCATTTGTTGTAGAATGAGACAGACTGACCCCATTTGGTAATCACATACTACAGCTGAGCTCACACCTACACACATCACACAAGCTGTTTGATATGGGGTGTTATCAATTAAATACCAACAAGCATCTCTCTTTAATCTGAAGCTTCACTGGTAACAGGGAACTAATTGTGGGTCTATACACAGCAGACTTTCAACTCAATCTCCAAATCCCATAGTATAAAATGAACACACCACCCAAGGGTTTACATCTGAACTATTACCAACCTATACCCCTGAGACAAGGAGGGGAAAACAGCATTGATTCAATTAACTCGGATTAATGGGCTACCATCAAGATTCAGACACGCTGAAAAACGCTGTGAACACATATTACACACTATTCACACAGAAAATGCTGAGGCTGGACTTTCCCTAATTATGGACAATGGTGCATGATTCATGCTGTCTATTTGATACGAACAGTTGAGTTTAATTTGTGTTGAAGTGGCATGTTGTCAAGGAGAGTAAATTGAAAACCTGAGGTGTGTGTGTAATCTACTGAGTGCTATAGCAGCAGTGCAACATGAATCGACATGATAAATAGGGGTTGTACTGCCTATTTTGTCTTATAAGTTGCACAATGGAAAGAAAATATATTGTTATCTGAAAAAAGCAAATACTAATCTACTAATTTTATGATAAGGATTGCCAAATTGTTTCCATTTCATAGTCTGCTGGGGGTAGAGATAGTAAATTAGCTAGAATTTGGGTAACAAATATCATGGCTGGCATGTGTATGAAAATCTTGTAAGAGTTTTAAGTCTCCATGAACTCTGTCTGCACACAAATACTGTATATAATGACAATGAAAACCTTTTATAGTGCTCACTTCTGTCTGGGTTAAACTGACCCCTATAAGTGGATTATTATTACTGTACACCCAGATTTCTTTGCCTTTCTCATGCAGATGACCATCTACTTGACATTATGTAATTTCTTATGTGAATTTATCCTAATGAAATGAAAAGCCCTGCTAGTTAGGGTGACCCGGCATTATCAATCCATTTGACAAGGGCAGCTTCAAGTCTTTTCCTGTGCGCATTTGTTTTACATCTTATCTCAAGCATAAGGCTGCCTCTCATTGTTTGAGTCAGCTACAAGAGGTAGCCTGAGGAACAGAAGTTTTGCTGTTGAATCTTATTAGCTTGCTTTTGGCAGTTTGTCATAGACTTTGAAGAAACTATGTTACTTATTGACAGTAAATGACTTTCTTTTCCCCCTTCATGATTTTGATTTGCATGCCCCATCAGCCTCAAGTAGCAAGCTGGAAGAAGATGGGTTACCCTGGGGCATCATGGGGGCTAGTTATTCAAACAGCACTTGTAAAGAAATTATTCTGTACCAACCTTTTTTATTAATTTAAGTGACTGATCACTGTAGCCACAGTCACTATAAGCAGATTCCACTGTATATAGCAGGTTAGTTCCAGGTCAAACAATTTCCAGTAAGTGCTTCTGGTGACTCATGACATCACACCAGCCAAGTCAGCAGATATCTATTTTGTCAGACGTAGTAATTTACAGTATTTTCTTCAAGCAAACTTTAATTAAGGGGAGGAAAAGAAAGAAAGAAAGTAAAAGAGTGACAAAGTGTGTGTGTGGCGTGTGTAAGAGAAACAGAAGGAGTGTATTAGTGAGACTGTGAGCCAGGCAGGGAGGGAGAGATTATAGATGTGCAGTTCTAACAGCTTCAAATTGAGCAGCTTTAAATGCTGAGACTCAGAGGAACCTTATCTTTCATCTGCAGAGAACCCTGGACCTGAATCTGTAACGAGGTAGAAGTCTGTGATCGCCGGTCAGTAGCCACTGGCAGCCACTTCACATTCAGCATTTGGTCTCATTTGTACTGCAAACTCCCCCTCACTAAAACTGAGTGACCACAAAAGTTTCCTGAACTCTCCTCTCTGAACCTCTGTGAATCTCAGGTGCTAAAACTGCCAGATTTCTACAGGCCACCTGCCTGTAGAAATCTGAGGTTACACTTGTTTCAAACAAAATACAACAAAATAGATGAAGTTCTTTCAGGAGCACTAATGAGAGAGTCTTTTCAAATCTCATAATGAATATTGTTCACAAAGACTATCTGTGATGGAAAGAACGTCATGACTATGAAAAAATAATACATGCATACTGTACATACAGTGCACAAAAAAGACACACCAACAAAAATACAGCATGTAGAAACAGGTGTTTCTATAGCACAAAGATATTCTTCATCTGCCTTCTCTCTGCCAAACTCGAAATCTGCCTCAGTCTCTCTTACACACACTGCATTTTAAATGTACACTTTCTTTCACCGCATCTCTCTGTGTAGGACTACAGCAGCACGACGCGGAGGACTATCCTGCATCTTAATAACCACATCAGACAGGTGCGGCACAATGTCTGCAGTCAGTACACACAAAGTAAACTTACAGTAGACATTTTATACAGGAAATGTTTTGTTTCACAGGACACATTTATCCTGGCTCTCAGTCTCTTCTTCTTTTCCATTTTAGCTTCTGTTTCCTTAAATTTGCATATCATCAGCCAGTTACTCTCAGGGTGTGCCAAGGAGCAGTGCACCCTAGCTGGTTGCCAAGGAAACTTAGTGAAATTTTCAAACTGGCCAATGGGGCCTGCTGGTTAAAGCTTTTTGAGCGTTTGAATTCCTTCAACCAGTATTGAGTATGATTGCATCCTTCTCACTATATGCGCCCATTTGTGGTGGTTTTGTAGTAATGTCACAGTTCATTTGATTGATTCCATTTTCAAAAGCAAATTCATTACTTGTTCAAACTTTCCATTTTCCAAGGTAAACTTATCAATAATGGAAAACGTATTACCCCAAAACAAGTATGCTAAATGACAAGCGGCCAGACGGTTGGCAAGTAAATATGCTGCAGTCGGATTTGTTTCTTTCGTATATTTTATGAATGTTGGCGAAAGGCTTTGGAGGCCTAAAGGAAAACTGGAAGACTGGAGATCATCATTATGAACTTCTACTATTGTTTGCCTTGTCTCATTTGTCACATACTTTCCTACTTCTCCCATTAATTGATTAAAAGTGAGATTTTATTTCTAACTTTAACCGTAACTTCAGACTAAACTGTCTCTTTTCTTAAACTTAGGATCCCTGATTGACATATCAGATCCTGTCACAAAGCAGAAAAGGCTCAGATGGTATTAACTGTCCATTGTCAAAGCCCAGAGTCATCTGGTAAAGCTCTGAAATGACTCGATCATTGAGTTTAGGCTCTTCTGTGCTATGACAGGTTTTCACAACACCTGCCAATATCCCTTGCATGCTTTTCATCAAATGTAAGACGCTTTTTTCTCTTTTTTTCTCTTTTTTTCATCTGGACATGTAGAACCTGCTTATCCTACACGTCCGCTGCTTCACTGCAGTGATGTCTGTTTAGTCTCTATGATTACCTGTCCATGAGGTGCTACTTGAGGTATCTTTGCAATGCATTTCAACTAGAATTTGCTTTCAATACTCTTTTCTTTTTCAAGTTAATTCAACTTACATTTTGTTGTTTTAAACACATGATGAAACTACTGGACTTAGGGTCGTGAGGGACTGAACGCTAGTTAAAATTAGCATTAATAACACAGAATTGTCATAAACGTCCTTTACCTTCTGTGCCTGTTTTGGCAATCGCTCTCTTTGCAGTATCCCTCTTTAGTACATAGTCATAAATCTGACATTTAAAATTATTATGGAATTCAAAAATGTAATCCAACAGTAACCGGAAATGATTTCTTGGGGCTGAAAGTGGGTTACAAAATTAAGTGATCACAGACTCATGATAAGACGGTATCACAGCATTTTGCCAATGATTATGATGGTATCATTACACAGGCAACACACACACTGAAAGGTGACTGCAAACAACATGAGGCAAGAGGACACAACCAGACTGAGTCAACTAGAAGTAGAAGTAAGATAATGGACATTAAGCTGTTCTGCTGCTTCTAGAGATTTACTACCAAAGAGGAAGACCCCATATGTGAGTCATAAGAAAAATACTACAGAGGCTACATAGAGAAAGGTCATGTCGCTCTGCAGTAATGTGGTAAAACACACAGCTTCATTAAACATATTTAACATTTGTCAGAATTGAAAGGCAGTCCTGTCTCGCTCAGAGACTATGTGTTTTTATGCACACATAAACAGATACAGACATGCAGTAGCACACACAAATAATCGATTAAAGTCCTCTTCTCCATTACTGTTGACAGGCGAGACTGATTACGCCAACAAGATTTACAGTTAATGTCAGTCACCAGGGAGATATGAACACACACAAAACACACATAAACGTGCAGAGAAATAACGGCTATGCTGACTCTTACTCCTAGAGTCAACTTTTCAGCTATTTAAGTTTACAAATCATGGCAAAAAAATGTCACTGTGAAATCTGAATGCACTAATAATTAGAAATGTTTAAAAATAACAATAAATACCTTGACTGTCCAGTAAAGTACGTATCTTTTACAGTGTGGCTGATCAAGCTTTTACATTATGCACAACTAATTACAACCTCAGAGTGCAGTGTACATCCAAATGACCAACTCAAGATGGAGGAGCAGGAAGCTCCAGTAGAGATTAAAACATTACATGGATCTTCTCGAGAAAATAAGAGCACTGTCCCAAAAAAACGTAGAAAACCATCTTTAGACAGGAGAAACATCCTCCTGAGTCTGAACATTAACATGTTTAAGGTCTAGATGTGAATCACAATAATTCAAAACCAAAAGATGACTAACAAATGTAATTAGGTTCTTTGCAAAGCTTGCTCTAGGGTTGTAGCTTCAACCAAAAGCAATTAAGTTGTGATTATTTCTATATTTGACTCTGTAAAGAGGGAGAGTGGAAAATGAAGACATTCTACCTTTGTAGCTTACCTCTGAGCTGCTGCTAAAGGAGAGTAATTTCCCAATGGTTATACTGGTAGAGCCTGATCTCCCCTGCTGTTAAGGGAAATTTAGTAGAGCACTATTGTAGGGTAGATTATTGGAAGTGTGTAAATAGCCAGGGGGTCTCTTTTGCCCACTGGCAGCAAGGTGGAGACGATACTATTACTATATTGACTGCAAGATCCCGTTCAAAGGCTCTATAAGAGCAACTGCCATTATACAATTTCAATTTCATTTCAATTGCAAAGTCAGACTGCTTATGTTTCAGCAGATATTACTCAATTACATAAACTTGGAGAAGGTCTTACAAGCCATCCAATGTAAAAAAAAAAATGAAAATCTAGTGTCCTCTCCTTTGGTTATAGAGATAATATTACAATGTTGAGGAGTGTTCGCTTGTAACAAAAGCTCAGTCCAATTGGCTAATATTAACATATCTATTCCCAGGCTTCTCTCAGACTAGACTCCAAGAAAAAGAGACGAAGGAAAACAGACAGAAAAAAACACAAAAGAGAACAGGGAGAGAGAGAATGATGAAAAAACAGAGGCTTAATAATAGAGTTAACCCAAAAGGAGAGCAGATCAATAAACTAATTAGTTGAGAATTGGCTATCCTCTAGCGATCATTAATTGTTTTATGATCTAATTTACGAGTTTCAAAATGCACCATCTCAAGAAAACAACATATATTCCCCATTGTCACATCACAATCATAACGTTTTTCCTTTTCAAATGTTGTAATAATCAGCGCCATTAAAAGAACATACATAATTGTATCCATATATCTGATAAAGATGCGAAAGTATGGGACAACTTCACAACTGAGAATTAAAGTAGATATGCCAGAAATCTACACTACACCTTCATCCACCCTTTACCCCCATCTGCTTGATCTCTCTTTGGGTAGGACCTAATGGACAGATGGCGAGGGAAGTGAGATGAGAATAAAGGGAAGGGATGTTACACTGGGTCAAATCTCTCCACAGCTCTCTCCCTTGATGGGTGTCGTTTAGCAAATGGAGGTAGGAATATGCTAGCCACGTCTCATGCCCCTGCTGTCAACGTGAATGAAGCTAAAAATAGCAACATGAGGACATGCCAGGCTTTCCAGAGAGATGCCCACTGATACAACAGTGCATATGTCAATCTCTGTGTGTGTGTGGGAGTGTGTGTGTGTGTGTGATTGTATTTGGGCAAACTGTCAAACTACTGTTGCATGTAAGACTCAAGTCAGATGCAGAGAGAATAACATGAAGTGTGGATGAAATTCAGTGGAAAGGAATGCAGAGAGAAAAGGAAAAGATAAAAGTGATATAATTAAATGAATCCAAGTGAAACATAATGAGATACGCAACAATGCTAAATAGGAAAAAAATAATTAGATAATTAAAAGACATATATATAAAAAAGTACAAATAGTGTATGTATGTGTAGAATATGGGCAGACCAATATAAATCACAACTGAACGATATGTTATCAAACAATAAAGGTCCACATCAAATGGTGCTAGATGCTATTATAGCTAAAACTCCAGTAAAAAATAAAGCTTTTGACAAAGAAGATGTCACAATCACTGTTACACCACCACTATATCAATACAAGCTATTTGTTTGGTGTTAACAACCAAGAACCGACCCTTGCTCCTGAAGAAAATACAATAGGATGTCTAGAACTGAGGTCCTGGGGACTGGTAAAAAAAGATTTACAATGCTGGAAGCCAGACTAAGGAAACCAGCGCGACCAAAGACGATAAATGTTCTGATCTCAATTATACAATGTACAGTGCAATACCAGCTGCAGTGCAGAAATATAGCAAGAGCAGACCCACCAAGAGCTGAAACTGACAACTACTGCAAGAACAACAATCATACTGACCTGAAAGCAGTTTACTTCTCCTGGAGCAGGAACCAGTCACTATCAAAGCAGCAGACTTCTAACAGGTACATGGACAACTAGATAGCATGACAGCCTGAAGCTAACAGTTCCTAGTGTATAGGGCTGTCTGCAACCAAGTAGTTACCTCCTTGGACCAAATACAATCACAGTTTGGACTGTTGACCATCTCAAGGTCCATGTAACCCGAGTGTGATTGTTTGGCATTTTCATCATACATCAGGTCTCTCCTCAAGTGCAAGTACGCCCATAGGACTTGTTAGAGTGGACAATAAATGCCAGGAGATTGTAGACATTTGTCAACAGGTAAAGATTTTGCTTCACTGATTTTACTGAGATGTCTATTTACTTTTATATCTCTGGTTGTTTTAAACGCATATGCTTTAGGCGATCAGACTGATCACTTTGACAAAACGATCACAACAATCACTGTTAGAATCCACTTTGATATTATTTGAAAATCATACTTTGATAGTTGAAGGAGGTTTAATGGAGGTTTGATGGAGGTTTAATCAGTGTCCTTAGTCTGCATTATGACTAGGATGCATAATAAGGACAGCAAGTGAAATGTCAGATTTGGCTAATTTACAAAATCCATGACTAGGGAAGGCAGTCACCAGTTAGCCTTGTAAATTTGTTGAGGTAAAAAGCACTCAGGATAGACAAGCTTAGTATCAGGCCAAGGCAAGCCAGACTTTCCCGAACCCTGCCACCTGCCACATCCTGTTATCATCCAGGCATTACAACAGCTGTGGTGCACTCCACAACTGACCATGAGACTGGCCCGGTCTTCTGCACTCTGGGAGAATATCATGGTGAGAGAGCAATGATGAAGCATAGCGGAATTTAAGATTTGAGTTGGTTTCTCTTTTTTGTTTTTTACAATTAAAATGTGCTCATGAAATAGTTAGGGCTTCAATTCACCACCTCACTTCAAGTGCACACATTATCTCATCAAGTTTGTGTTTATAGATCAAAACTTTTTCATAGGAGATGACATGACCATTGTGTGAATAGGTGTATAGGCACCTATTCACACAATGGTTATAAATAATGCTTTGTGGAAATATTCAGACTTTTTTTTAGCATTTATGCAGTGGGATGGCTTGATTTGTAAAGAACACAGTTTACTAAATCAACCAAAAACAAGACACTTCCATTCTCGTATCGCATTTTAAACATAGTATTACAAATCCTTTCATATAGTGGGTTACACTTTTGTCAGTATGGCTAGAGAAGAGCTGCAGAATACATAGTTACTAGAAACAGAAATTGTTCACTGAAACCTTCGTTGTGCACATGCAGATCAATCAACCAATCAATCTATTGACTACACTGGGTCAGCCCTACCAGCAGCACAGATAAACCAGTAACTAACAAAAGACCCCCATTGTCTAAGGCAAAAAAACACTTTCCCGTCAACTGGAACTACAACAATGACATAGTAACAATAAATAATAACAAAGAATAATGTGGATAAAATGAATCGAATTACAAGAAGGCTACATAGCAGGTATTCCAAAAAGAACCTGAGATTCCACAAATGATACCAGCACCTTTACAAGTAAGTAAGACAAGTACTCAGTTAAGCTCAGCAGAAGAAACAAGGTCCAAGGTTATAACATAATACCTACCTGTCATCAGATATTCACTGTATAAGTTGACCAAGACAGCACCTGCAAATTGATGATATCACTCCTCCAATAGACCTCGTTTTCAAATTAATGATGGTCCATGTGTGTATGGTGGAGTCTGCACAATTCTTATTATTCAGTTGTGTTTTCTGTGGTATTTTTCTTTTCTTTCTTTCTTTCTTTTTGCAATGACATGAAAACTAGCTTGAGTTAAGTTTTAAGTTCCAACTTTAGTTTTAAGTTCTAAATGTTTGTTTTAAATGCAGATTCTTCTGTTCAGAGAATCTTTGTCACACTCAGTGAGACGAGTTTGATACGCCATTGCATGAAGGTCATTAAGACATCACTAACATTAAAAGTCATTAATGCAGAAAAATTTACATAATACATAGTGAGATTTTTTCCCCAAAAGTCTAGTATCCAGAGACTGCAAGCTAGAGAGAGAAATGTTTAGAAAGAGTCAAGGTCAGTGTCTTGAATGAAACATGAAGCATCCAGGAGTACATCAGTAAAATAGATACTGAAAAAACTGCTCTGAGAGTACTGCACAGTAGCAGCCCGGACAACCATTTACACAGGAGGTAGAGGAGGTACTTTGGAAAGCCAAACCCCTACACAGAAACAGACAGAGGAGGTGGCATATAACCAAATCATTGCAGCACAAGAGCAGTCATTTAACACTGGGTCATCAGAGGAAAGGTTTAATCACTCCTGCAGGTGAAATCTTAGCACATAGTGTAAAGGCGTAACATGCAAACAGGAATAGTATGCCACAACGAAGTATGCAAGACATGCAGAGTAAAATATGAAGCTGGTAAGAGCTGAACACACCAAGCCATCCATTATGATAAGAGGCATGAACAGGGTGAGTGAGAATAACTGCTGAGAATGAGCTGAGATCTCAGATTTTCACAACAAGACAAACAAACAAGGTTCTCTCAGCACTGGACAAACTGCACAGACCACTCAGACTCATAGGTCTATGGTAGAACAGCAAGACTTGAGGAGGACACCAACTGGCCAGGATTAAGAAAGGGGGCATTTTTCCTAATCATCCTCTGTGAATGAACAAAGAGAGAATGCACTTAAAAGAGCCAACAAGAGAGGTGAATGGAGAATAGAATGAATGCAGGTAAATAAGAGTGTGGCAGACTATTCATGTCAGTGTCTCTCTCTCCTCTGCTGAGATGAATTACACCCATTAGCAGTATTGGGAAGCTCTCTCTTTTTGCTGTTGGTGAAGTTGTATATGATGAATGACAAATGGTTCCCATGATCTGAAAAAAAGCACAGTCTTTGGCTAAATAGCCTGACTGAACAGGTGATTATCTCCAAGACAAAGAACTTGGTTAAAGTTGCACAGATGACTGAGCACTAAGCGCTGACTTGGCTTAGTCTAGATCACAAGCTAAATCACCTAAGTCCATGTAATTTCCAAATAACTCATTTCTGGTCGGCTTACTCAGACTACTCGGAAGTCTTAAAGTTACAAAACATACAACAGAAATTCAAAACTTTGTCTCAACACTTAGCAGCACTGCTGTTTATTTCACTTCATCACCTCACCAAACATAAACATTTAACAGACTAGGATTCATTTTTAAGATCTTTAAACCAATATCTGAAGTTTCCACAGAAAATGTCATGCCCATCAATGCAGATCCAAGAATTGAAATTCTGTCTAAAAACATACAATACCAATACTTCATACTAACAAGCCTGCAAAAATATTGGCAATTCAAAAAAGAGAAGTGTGAGGATTTAGCAAGGTGTCACTCTTCCCATGTGAGGCCTTGCTTTTTCACACTATCCTGCCAAAAGGAAAGTATTGCCTGGTGTGATCTTTGCATGGCTCTTCATTCTGCCGATCTAGGCTTGAAAGACAGCAGGAGGTGAGTAATCCTACTTCAGGCGGACTATTCTAGTGTAATCTCCTGCTCACTCAAAGTACACACAAGTCACTTTTGACTGCTCTATAAAAGATTCAAACTGTCAGAATCTGGCCATCTGTCATCTGCCTCAATGTTTGTCTGTCAGATTTTCAAATTTCTCTGTTTGTCTTTCTATCCACCACTGTGTCACGTTGTATGTGTTCTTGCCTGTTTGTCCGTATACTGGACTGAATGCATCTCCTAAAAAGTGAAACTAATGCTCTGCTGAGCATCTTAACATTACATAAGCACATTAAGGGAAGTCCCTTGGCAACAGGATTAGGATTTATGGGCATGTGCACATGTTTATATGTGAGTGTGCGTGCTTGTAAGAGCATGTTCAGGTGTGCCCATGTGTAAATGCATAACGGGCATCTTGTGTGTGTCTATATATTATGTATGTGCATGCTTAAATATGTGTCTATGTGTGTGCAAGTGTTGGAACTTTAGTCAACACTGTTTTTGTTCACAGAAGGCGATTCAGCAGCACCTTTAGGGAATACTGTGCTTTCTTTTTGACTGCTCTCCTTTTACTTCCTGTCTTTATTCCTAGCATGCAGTGCTGGAGCCTTGCTCGGATACAATGGGTTATTTCAGCCGGGTAGCAAACAACAATGAGGCAATCAACAATAACAAACGGAAAAACAGCCCTTGCCTTTTCCATCAGTGTCCAGAGAAAGATTCAAAAACTCAATCAAAAAGTGAACTCAAATTAAACCACATAAAGAAAGCCAACAAAACAGGTGAGCATGAGTATGCAGTGACTGGCTATAAAAGTTTGTCCGCATTTTGATATATCATTGATAGATGATGTCTCAAGTGGAGAACAGGATGGATGGGTAGATAAGTATTGATGCAAATTAGTAAAACCTTAATGCTGTGGTGTTAAATCGAAAATATCACATGGTGTCTAATAGTGTAATCCTATGTGTGCTACTGACAAGGAGAGAGAGAGCAGGGATAGAAAGAGAGAGTATACATGGGGCTGGAGATATGTTGAATCGATAACACTTCATTTCATTCTAAAGCCGATGAAGCAATGAAGGGTGAAATGCTTCTTCTTCTCTGCGTTTATATACAGTTCCAGGCAATTGTTTTCTGTTCAACACATTTTTAACTCGTGACTTGTATAGGACATTTTACTTAACTAAGTACATACTTTAAAACACATAAATCAAACACCACTAGAACAATTCATTGACGAGAGCTGTCGTTATATTGCTCAACAATGATTCAAACACATCACATATAATCCATATGATTACAAGAGCAGAGCTTGAAAAATAATAAAATAAACTTTTTTTAGGATCTGGATATTTCAACAGTTCCTTATCGTCGCCTTCTGCAGCAAATAAATAGAGACGATAATACTCTCAGTATGCTCACAGTGATTTTGTGAAGAGAGGGACAGTGTATACTGTGTGTTCAAAATGGGAAATAAAGGGGAGAGAGGATCAGTCCCACGGTCTAATGGTTCTGCTTTTTTTCAGCAGCTGCAATACAGCATATACACAGGCTACATCTTCAGGGAAACTCCTGCATAAAAAATGAATCAAGAGGACTTTAGGACCTTATTCTCTCTGGACACAAAGCATCAACAGACAGAGGTTGAGGTAAAGTTTCAAAGCTCAGGTACAACTATCTTGATTCTCTCCTCCGTGTCTTCCTGTGGCTTATAATGCCTTTCATAGCCTTCTTCATCTCTGATGCCTTTTCTATCCCTCTCCCCTCCCTCCCCAGCTCTCACCCTAAGTGGCCAGTTGTCAAAGTCAGCTGAAGCCGAGTTAATGAAGAGGTAGATTTATTAGCGAGACATCTGTGGAATAGGCGGGGGGAGTGGAACCCCCAGAAGCGAGCAAGCAAATACAGCCACTAAGTGTGCATACCAAAAACAGAAAAGAGAGGGAAAAGAGAAAAAGGAGAGATGAGATAAGGAAATGATGGTGAAGAAATGAGAGACACAGGCGGATATTGTACATGTTTAGAAGAAATAAAGCAAAACGCATAAAGCAGACAGAGGAGGTGCAGAAAGCACCCAGCCAAAGAGGAAGGGGGAGAGGCAGCTTCCCTCTCTTTTATCCTCTCTCCAGCAGTGACTACAGAACAAGCTCTTACCGTCTGTTGTAGGTCTGGGATTCCAATGCGGATGACCACGGTGTTGCCTGTCGGCTCCTCCATGGGTGCTCTTGTACTGTGGCTCCGCTCTGCAGTGGGACGGAAAGCCGGAACACTGACAGGAATGGGAATGCCGCTGTCCTCTTCCCGGGAGCTGCCGCTGTCAGTGCTGGCCCCCTGGCTGCCGTTTGCTGCGTGTGTGTAAGGGTGTGTGAGTGTGTGTGTGTGTGAGTGTGTGTGTGTGTGCTGCTGCTGCTGCTGGTCCTGCCGTGGAGGGCTGGGTGGCTCATGTTTGCCAGCTGCCGGACGCAGAGGCATGCTCCGTGTTAGGGGCTCTGTCTGTGTCTCTCTCTCTCTTCAGACACACACACTCACAAGCGCGCACACACACCGACGGCTCTCTCTCACTCTCACACACACTACACGCACACACTGCTTGCAGCGTGCATCACTCGCCTGGGAGAGAAAAAGAGGGAGGGAGAGAGAGGCAGGGAAGGAGGGTGGCAGAGAGTGAATGGGCAAAGAGGAGGGGGTAATAGGGGATTACAGAGAAATTAAAGGTAAAAACAAAGACAGAATATCAGTATCAGGGGAACCCTAATAAACTCAAAATAAAACTGAAAACAGACAGAGAATAAATTACATTCATCAAATGGTGTAAAAATATTTAACTCCAATCTGTGATCGGCACAAAAGATAATGCTGAAGCAATTAGTACAACAGGAGACACATTTAGTCTTTAAATATAGCTAAATAGATAAAACAAAAGCAGAAAACAAAAAGCAGCATGAAGGTAGACATTTTAAATTCGCATAAAATATCTGCATCTTAAAAAGTGTGCTTTAACTGTGTTTAATAGCAGCACTATTAGCTATTTAATGTGACTACTGTTTGAAAAAGATACTGTTTTTCATTTTAATTCCAGTTTTCACATTGCTAAATGCACCAAATGTACAACAATTTCACATTTTCTCCAGAAGTTCATAGCATGATGTTCACAGTGTAACACTGACATAATGGTGACGTCAGGGCTGCGTGGGCGGGACTGTTTGTTCAGATCAATGTTGCACAGGATTTGGCCTTCATGCTTCACTTTATCTATCCGTGAGGGGTGTTGCTGATCAAATGGCTCCCTGGTAAACACGGGGACATGCAGATAGAGCAAGCTGGCATAAAAGATTACGAGATTTTCATGGGAATTCTTCTCTTACTGAGGGTCACTCTCTTAGATAGTGTGGTTTTCTCTTTCATCATTCAAGCCTCCAGACTGAGATCATGATTAAGGGCTAAACAAATGATGTGGTACTGGCCTTGATTTCGATCTAAGTGCACTGACACCCCCAAAGCAATTTCATAGTCTGTCACTGTCATGTTTTAAGAGGGAAGATCCTCCAGTTGACCGATGTGATTAAAGTGTTGCCCCATTCAGTTCATAATGTCAGATTCATTTGAACTCAGAATATGAGATAACAGTGGAAATGCTTATCAGAGCAAATTAGTACATGATCTCTGTGACAAATACTTAAGGGCCTGAGTATTGCCACCATCTGAACAAGTGAGATTCTCATACAAAGAAAATGTGCCATGAAACATTTGTGGCAGGTCTGTAAATTATTAATTGTGATCTTACGTCAGTGAAATGCTCCACTGTGTTGTCACTGCCATCATTGTTCAACCTGTTCTGACAGCCCCAAGATGGCATTTTCTCATTGTATTGAACATATAGCAAGTACTCAGGGCAGAAACAAGATAATCTGGGCACCTAAATTGACACACACATGCAAATATATATGTACATACATACAAGAAACCCCTTCAAAAACAAAGGCATATTTACACACAATTGTCAGACATCAACATTATTCTGCTGTGTCCTCTGCAGGGGTGATTTATGAAAACAAGGTACTTATTGGTTACACAGTTCACAGACATATTTGCACTCAATAAACTTGAGATAAAGGTGTTCGAATGTCAGGCTAAAGCAGAGGAAGAATTTACTTAAAAGTGACTTTATAGAAAACCTTATACTGCCCTTAAGAATCCTCCACACCATTCAAAACAATCAATCAGAGTATCTGAGGGAGCCACAATGACTGCTGTTGAACAGGCTCCGCCATGTATGGGCTGGGTTAGAGTGGACATAATAGCGGACAATCAAAACAACCAGGCAATGACAAAAAAACAATTTACACAACAGGTAAATAACCACAAGAAAACACTTAGACCTCTAAATTTCAAACTTAGTCCACTCTCCTCTAAATCCTACTGATGGTATCTTTAATGAAGACAGCGTGATTAAAGGTCATCATTACATATAATAAGCTCTGCCAACAATCAGACATCTGGATGGTGTTGTGAAAGTCGTCAAGAGAAAATATGGAAGCTGCTGATCTCAAGACGTGGAAATAGAAATGAAAGAATAGTTACTCAAGCTACTTCTAATGAGTTAATAAATGGTGTTACTGTGTTACTTGATTTAAGACAGTGAGGAGTGAAACAGATGGGCTCTGCCAGTGTTTTTTCCTCTTGTAAAGTTTCAGTGTGTCTCATTGGATTTCCTGTAATGATACTTTTAGCCAAAATATCACCTCATTATATCAGAAAAGCCTCAGATTCCAGCAGAGAGCTTCTCACAGAAAACTGTTTAAAAGCAACTCCTGCTGCTACACTATATGCTCAGCAACTTTGTGGAAAGACCTAACTGACAGGAGGGGTCTCAGATCATATACCAATGTGCTAATTTGGAGGCACGAGTTTGCTTTCAGCTGAACTAAACACAAATTATTCTTTAACATATCTGGGCCCCAAAATTAACCCCACCACACATTTAAAGGTAAATGTGGAATTAAATCATTCTAAGTCCCACATTTCCCTCCCACTGAAAACTGTAGGTTGCACAATGCATTCACCAGCAGAAGGTGAAATGTGTGTATCTCCATGCAGCACAGAGGCTCTCATGTAAGTGCTCTGCCACTGCTGGACACTACACTATGTAATCCCATTAGCACTGGAGAAAGACCATGGCAGGTAGACATATTAGAGGATTTCGCAAATCACTCTACCTGTATGCAACTTCCGCCTGCCAGGTCTTTGGGCCAATGGAAATGGATAACTCTCACTCAGACCTTGTAGTGTGGCTCAATATTCACATTTTATAAAGCAATTTTGTGCCCCTACAGTACTGTCAAAAAGGATCTCTATGTACTATTAAACTGACATAATGGATATCTACCAAATTACAACATACTGTGTCACTAATTTCAAACAATGATATTCATAATTTTGAGCTGTGTATTTGTTACCATCAGCAGCCAAGACACAACACTTGAATGTTTCAAAATGACTGATGTTAAGAATCATGTGAGTTAATGAAATGCATAATAAATAACAACAGATAACACAATTAGAGGGATTAAGTCTTGGGAATGTGGCAAAGGGACAGAAGTTGGTGTGCCAATGAGCAGTAATGATTCCCCTAGATAGCTGGGGTAAGGCCAGGGAGGAATTTCATCCTACTTGCATCATACAAGGATAAACTGTATGGGCAACAGCACTTGAAGAGATCTATATACAAGGAACAAGTTATCTGGATAGAGAAATGGCAAAAAGTAGACAAGGAACAAAGACCTGGGTTTAATATGCAGCATGCTGCTCTATATTCTACTTGATTACACCTCTTTCTACATAAATTTTCATCAGTGCAATTTATAGGCTTTTGCAGTCTATTCTGTCAAATCTAAAACACTTCAGATCGAGGACCAACTCTGGTATGTATGAGTGCGTAATTCTACAGCTAGCACTAAAACCATTGGTCTCTAGAAAGATCAATCAATTATTTTTAAATATTTATTTTTCAATTTTGTAATTATTATTTGCATCCTCATCAAGTATAAATGCCACTCATCTATTAATTTATTGTTTTTCTGTGTTTAGTAATCACTGAACCTTGATTGGTTGAGGACCATAGGTAAGATAAAAGAAGCTATTTGAAATCATTGCCTTTGAAACTGTGGATTGTATAACGCAATTGATAGATTAATCTATTATGAAAATAACTGTG
This sequence comes from Terapon puta, assembly GCA_028564955.1. NCBI lineage: Eukaryota > Metazoa > Chordata > Actinopteri > Centrarchiformes > Terapontidae > Terapon > Terapon puta. The sequence goes on from JAOXYL010000090.1 coordinate 14,805,238, forward strand.
TTGCAATCCTGCTTATAATGGGTTTGTTTGGCACAGCATACTTTATATGTAATCCTTACAAACACTGTCATATGCATCAGAAAGAGAATAAATCAGTATTTGGCACCGATTCAACTGCTTAATGAAACAGTTGGACCTTGAATCTAGCCTGAAAAAAAATTGGCATACCTAGGGCTAGATGATAATTCAATATGATCACTTATCATCCTGTCCTTTTAATTGTATAGTGACAAAATTCACCTGTACCTCTAATAATGTGTAATATATAGTGTGACCAAGTCTCATACCTTGTTTGGAGACCTGGCTGGTAACAGAACTAACTTAAAAACATTTGGGAGCTATGAGTGTACCTATAGTTTAACACTGCAGTCCAGATTCTCTGTCTAACTCCAATTGCTTGGGAACATTAAGAGAGTGGACTAGAATTATAAGGAGGCTAGCTCCCATGCCTCAGCTAACAGCTACTGCCTGCTATCTCTTCGGCTCAGATCTATTTCACCCCATCCCCTCTCACCCCATCTCCTGCGCTACAGCCCAGTGAAAACAAAGTGAATAATTCATGACCATACAGAGCAGTGTGTGCATGGATCCAGTGCAATGTATGCATGTATCTGAAACATCCGCTCAGCTTTAATGTTTCTTGTCATTTAGCAGCTGTACATATGGACATTAACAAACACAACCAAACTCCGCTGGAAACCATCAGCCAGGCCTACCTGGTCCCCTCTAAGACCCACACTAAAAATAAATAAATAAAATAAAACAGAGGAGGCTGAGGGAGAAGGAGAGAGGAAGATAAAGGTAAGCAGCTGGCTGAGGCAGCATGAGGCAGAAAGGGTCAGAGAGGATGTGACTGAAACAGTCAGTGGGCCAAGAAAAAAAGTGGAGAAAGGGAGCATGGAGGAAAAAGGGAGGGTAGCAGGGTGATGACAGAAGAGGAAGGTGGGAGAATCAGTGAGAGGGTGGGAGAGAGGGAGGGAGAGCATAACATACAGTCAGCTTTGACAAACCAGCCACATACCCCGTGGCCTGGAGTAAATGTGATAACTGTTCACAGACCCCATCAAAGTCTGCTTCACGCTCCTCTACACCTGGTAAAGCAAATGTCATGGCCACTCACAAACTGAAGTCACCTGGGGCCGCATTTATTCACACGCACACATACACTCTTTATCTCTCTGTCCCCTAAAACATTTTCATTCATTCCATCTTCCTTTCCCTTGCTGCCTCCTTCTCTCATCGTGAATTTGAAATGAGGTCATTCATTGGTAAGGCTGAGAAGCATCAAACAAAAGGGGAGAATGTGGTTTTTCACTGTCTGTACTGCAGCACCTGTACGTGAGGAGAGTCCGTCAATAGAGCTGACAGGAGAACAGACAAGCATTTCACACCCTAAATGAGATAAACATGAAGATCAATGTTTCATCCTAGACTTGAGCTAGCATGAAAATGATTTATTATTAATAATAATTTAATTTTAATTTGTACTGCTCTCTTTTTGTTTCCATGTCTTTCTCTATCTTGCCTCTTTCACTCTGACTTGATTTGCAGAAGCAGTAGTTCCACCACCCTCAATCATGACAAGGAAGCAGCGTGTCTCTTCAAACTGCTACCAGGGACTTGGGCCATCAGCAGACAATTAGGGGAGGCACTGTAGTGTGGGATTTGGAGGAGGGGGTTCTTGAGTAGTCTCTAATCTGGGCCAGTCCAAAGACAGAAGATAGTACTGTTAGAATTCACCTGGGTTGGGTTGTAGGACTCTCTCTGGAGGGCTGTAGCTAAGACATTCAAAGCGAGGCTGTCAAAACAGAAGTGGCTGCTCTCTGAACTCTCATATAATGGCAGATGCTGATTGTTAACTAGATGGCTCACTGCCTTTGGCATCAACTGGCTGCACTAACAACTTCTAACAGTCTTTTGATGGATACTGAGAGGAAGCTGGTGGATTTACTTTGTTCTGGACATTAATGACTGATGACTGCAGCCCTCCTCTGCAAGTTGAGAAGGCAGGTTGAATTTGTTCGGCAAAGAAGGAGCCAACTCAGCTTCATACTTAACAGGACTAACATAGATTAGATAGATTAAGGTCTGCCCTATGTAAATGAGAAAAATGCTTGGATATTACCTACCTTCCTTAATCAAATCTGCAAATGTTTTGACACAGGAAGTTATGAGAAGGCATTGCCAAGCTGCAATGCTGGCTATCTCCAGTAATAAAAGATTTGGAAAGCGTCAAACACTAAATTAACAGCCTGCATTGACTTGCTGAGGCTGCAGGAGAAAGGCCATCCTCTGCTCCAAGCATAGCATTAGAAATCCTAGAATTTATTCATTTCTCTTCCATAAATGAAATTCTAAGCTTCCTTTACAGCGCACTATATGAACCACAAATATCATTATGGAAGAATGTGCATGTTTGTTTGGATATAAGTTATAGTAGAGTGATGTTTTGTCACAATAACCCCCTTCAAAAGTGTCAACACAGACTTTGCATCTCCTCTCTAACACACACACACACTCTCACACACACGCATAGCCAATTCACACACGGATTAGCTGCTCAGTGTAAACAAAACACTGCCTGACCCATCCACAGCCCTGGAGCCCCATGCAGAGGCCCCATATGGAAAATTAGCCATGCGCTAAAAGCTTTTGGAATCAATACTCTACAGTAGCTGCACCACATCCCAAAGCCACTGTCTCTATCCAGTTTGCATGAGCTGGCACAGCAAACAGATGCACCCCACCTCTGCCATCACTTACAAACACACACATAACTGACATACATGAAAAAACTACAGCAATGTGCAGTGTGTGTCTGTAATATATACACATACACATACACACACACACACACACGCATATACACATTATATATTTCTCGGCTCAAAGCAGGATAATCCCAATGTTATGCCATTCATGAGTTATAATATCAGTATTTGTTTGTATTCTGCTGGCAGGGTAGAAATCCTGCTTGGCAAGCCCCTCCATGGCTTTTCAATCCGTCACCCCTGCAGACAGGACTGAAAATGTGACAAACTGACAGAGAGAACCGTTTTAATGTCATGGAAAACCAATTGCATCTCTTTTTTTGCCTATACTGTAAAGAGTACATCTGAGGACACAGCTATTTCTAAACTCTGTCAGAAAAGATTTTGTACATAGTCTGTGTGATGCATTACGAGAGGTAATGTGACATTTTAATACAGTTTTCTCGTGCTGCATTCTTTCACAGACAGCAAAGACGCATGTAGATAGTTCTTCAAATATGCAAAATCAAACTATATGCATGAATTGAAGCAGAGAAAAACTAATGAAACTGACTGCCTTAGACACACTCGATGACTGGATGATATCTGTCTCAAAGTTTCCCAAACAAGTTCTGTGTCAGACCTATAGTGAGCGAATATTTGTAGGGATGCTGAGGGAAACGGAAAATAAATCCTCTCTAAGGAATAAAATTGTGTGTAACGAAATCCATGTCCACAAAACATCCTCACAGATATTTCTCATCCAATCTTTGCCGTTATTGCTTCCTCTCACACAATTCCTTCTTTCGCTATCTATCTGACTGTTTATAAATTCTCTCTATACAACCACAGAAGGTGTTGGATGTACAGTATCCGTTGATCTCCGTGTTTCCAGGGCTGCCGCTGGAGTGGCAAGTTGGCTCTTTGATGCAGCTTGCCTATTAATAATCAATGGAGCTCCCAAGAGAGACCTTCATAAAGTCTGGCAGCCAATTAAGTCCTGTATCACACCGTATACTGTATTATATCTCCACAAACCACCACAGCCCTTAAAAGGCAGGCTAGAGAGGTCAAGGGTGTCACTGTGCCAGGCTCCACTTAATGCTGTCAAAGCTATGC
>JAOXYL010000090.1:14809206-14833053 GCA_028564955.1 Terapon puta
TGCAGAATAAGGGTTTGTGCCTTTTAGCACACAATATTGCCACATTTCCTAATGTAGCTTCAATCCATTCTCATCCAATAATGGTACCTGTTTGTTTTTGCTTTTTTTTTTATTTGGACATATACAAAAGGTGACTAAAATGTTCTGTGGTTCTCTGAATCATTAAGCTGAGCATGAAGCACACAGGCGATTACAAGAGCTACAGCATGTTTGTCTATATACTCAGGGATGTCATTTACCTAGTTCTACAACCCTGATGTAAAAATGTACCTAAAAAAAGCTTTTATCTTCCATCTTCCTATTCACCATTTTGAGCACATATTGACTTTTATGCACTGCTGGAATTGGAAGAACCAGAACTTGAAGTGTTTGTACTCAGCACATGTATAATTGTTTGCCAAGTGTGAACATGTGAAATACAATTACCTACTTTAGTTTAAACATGAAGACATGTAAATATCTTAATAAAGAAAATAAATAAATAAGCTAAATAAGCTACTTGATGCTGAACATTCAGAAACAGTCATATTTCTCAATCATGTATCTCAGATGGCCAAAGACAATGAGATGTTTGCTACCTCATTAGAAGCTGTCACGCAGCAGCCTCCTGCTAGGCTAAATGCCAGCACACATCCTCCTGCAATGAGCCCACTGTGCATGATGAGCACAGTGACTGTACTGTAGTGTCTTCCTTTTCAAATAGTTACCTGAACCACACAGCTTACATTATGGTGAGGTAATATCAAAGTTGTTTCCTAGCTGCCAAACACAAAATCTCTGCTGGGGACACGTTGAAAGAACTATTCTTAAACAATGGCAACTCTAAAAGCTCCCCTAAAGCCAAAAAAGACTTTAATAAAGCTTTACCCAGACAACATTTTCTGTTTTTACCATTTTCAATAATACATTCCACATCAAAATCAATATCAGAGAGAAAGAAATGTTAGACTGAGGTCAGCGCAGACTCTCAGAGTGGACTGTTTGTTCACATTAGCTGAGCAGGGGTCTTCAGTCACGTGCACATTGCTAAAAAAAAAAAAAAAAAGGAATCAGGCATTGGCAGTATAGCTTATGTTCTATGACACAACAACCCCCACTCGCGATCAATTCTGAGCTAATTTTCTATCTCGTCAAGAGTTAGAACTTTATAATCTTGCATCCACACATGCAATCAATATGCATCAAGGTACTGAAAAGAAATAACTCATACGGTAGAGAAAACAACAGAAAAAAGAAAAACCAGTGGATCAAAGTATGAGACACTACTAGAATAAACTACATGTGTAATCTTTTTACACACCATTAACAATCATACATGGCATCATTTGTAAACAAACAATGGACAATAAGATGGGCAGATTGTGGAAGCTTGACGAGTAATTAACCAAACAAAACTGCCAATGGTAGATGCTCTCTTGTAATTTATATGACTCTTCAGCTGCTCATGACTTGCTACACAGTGGCTCTGGTATATAAACTGCTCAGCAGTATTATTGGAAATTCCAAATAACTGTGAATTTTTGTGTTTACATCTTTGCATGTAAAGGAATATAAATATTTGTTACAAATGCCACATTAATGAATTCTATAAAAAGTAGAGACAGAGATGAAATTTCCATTTTTACAGAAAAAGTGCAACATGTACTGCTGTATAAAAACAGCTTTTTAATTCTCAGTGTTTTATGAGAATTGGAGTTTGAGAAGGGAGCAGCTCCAAACCAGCACATTTCTTCAAAGCACCTTCTCCCAAAGCCCCCTTCTCTGTTATCTTCATATAAACCAAGTCAGGAAATGAAACTGCTAATTCAACAGCAGGGCTGTGGAGAAACCCAGATGAATCCCTGAAGTGGACACAGACAGTTAAAATTATGTGTTTGAATAACAAAAGACATAGCTTAAGTCATCACAGAAACTTTGCAATCTCTTGAGTCTAAAAATAATGACCTGACTGAAGTTATATAAATTTGTAATAGAGGTAATTGTGACCTGCAATTAGATAATCAGCTAAAACGCTCAATGAGTGCATATACTGTATCTGCGATATGCGAGACACTGTTGGCTATATTCCTGCTGACGCTGCAGGAATCATGATGTAATCAGGGGTTAAAAGAGATGTATTTTTCCAACATTGCATTTCCCTCCAACTACAATGTAACGCTATGGCCTAGCATCCTCCCTTCATACAGTCATAAATATTTCATGCTGTTTACTCCATTGCTGCCCTTAAACCCCACAGCATTCTATCTTTGTACATGCTTGTGCGCACCCTTATCCATGCAAAATTGAAAAAGGAATTATTGGGGTTATAATAAGGGAGACTAAACATTAAGATGAATGGAAAGCAGAAAAGGGTTACTCCCAATCTATTAGCACATGTAGCAAAGGAAAGAATGAGAAACAGACTAAAGGTAAGCCTTTACTTATTAGCAGAGAGAGATCAACCCATTTGATCCTTCTCAACCAGGGATAAGCCAGTACTGAGTCATCTATTTTCTAAGCTTTTATGACTATTGATCTGCATCCGTCTGTGAGAGAAAACACTGTATCTGGGTCACAATCCAGCCCATTGGCAGTTTGACACATCAGACTGGAGCACTGATCTGGGATGTCGTGCAAAGAAACATCACTCAAAAAATCTAAAAATGGTGTACATGAATGTGTGTTGTCATTACATTAGGATTACTGAAATCTACAAACACAAGATAGCCCACACATACTAACTATTTCATGCATTCTTTTTTTTTTCATTTTTTAGCATTAACATAGCTCATGTAATGGTCCACATTTTGTGTCCCCAATTCCTGACATAAAAATCTAACTATTTAAAAATGATCTTAACAAAAATTATTTTAACAATTAACACTGCACAATGTATGATTTTATCTCCTGACTGGTAGCAGACTCCAACTTGATGCAAGCACTTTTGATACCCTGATAATTGTCTAACAACATCAAGACGCACATGCACAACCTACTTTAACTCACAAATTACACAGTGCCCTTGAGCAAAATCAGTTAACTCACAACCCCTACAGTAGGGCTGCCAAATGGGAAACAGGTAACCCTGGTTGTACTACACATTTGCCAGGTAAAGATGTGTGGATGTGGAAAGCACTGCTGAACACATGTATGCCAAATTTCATTTGGTAAATTTGACCTGAAAATGTATGGGTGCAACAAAATATGTAAATAAACACATTCATTAGAAAGAGGCCTTTGCAACAGGATTCTTGAGGACAAGATAGTTTCTGCAGGTGCATTATTCAGTCCTTGCGGCAGTCTACTTTTCTACTGTCCTTCTGTCATCTCCACTGATATAAAAACAGGTAAAGATTGGGAGGAAACAGTGCTTCGGCCCCAACACATCCCCATCACTGTGAGTAATGGGAAGAGGAGGGAAAAGGGTAGATCATAATAGCTGCACATCACTAAAGGGCACTTCCTAAACAGATAAGGCTGCTTCCTCTGAAAAGCCTTAGCCTCATGTCCCGAATTAATGAACCAGGTTAAATTCAATAACTTCATAACATTTGGGAATTATACACTAATGATTTTCTAGATTACATTCTGTTATTGCACAGGATATATTGCAGAAAACAACTTTCAGGTGTTTAAGAGGTGGAATTGTTGGCACAAATTAATCTAAATTACCTTTGAAAACTTTAAAACATGCAACACCATGGTACCATTTTAGCCCTAGGTAAACAGATGAGTGTCACAGTGCACAAGTCTCTGGTTGATTGATGTTTGATTTCAACTGTTCAGTATATGAGCAGCATTTCTATCTTGATGTAAGCACTGTGCTGTCAAGTCTAAAATGTAGCTTTTGTTTGTGTGTGTGTGTGTGTGTGTGTGTGTGTGTGTGTGCGTGTCATCCCCATGAACTGATTCTCTGGATTTAAGGGCAGGGAATGCTTCCTATGAGACGCACGACTTGAGTGATGAATATGATCAACTTCACATTCATAACTTAACATGCCTGAAACCCTGCGATGTCTCTAGTGCTTCTATCAGTTGCCTGATGTGGCACAATTAATTTGCATACAAATAGATGCCAGTGACATCCAGAGGAGGTAAAAGGAGGAAGTGAATTACACTGCGCAATACTGTGTTGATTGGTGTATGAAAAAACAAGTATTTAATGTGAGTCTCTTCACAGTTATGCAAACAAGATGTGGCATTTATATGCTCAAGATTTTAAGGCATCATTAAAGGAGACAGTGAAACAATGGTGCACAGATGGTATCAAGACATCTTTTGAAAGTGACAGCTCTTCAGTACATCCGCAGTTTGTTCATGGATAGGGCCTCAATTTCTCTTTAACCGTGTGGCTTTGTGTGTCAATGGCTTGCCAGTATAAATACACTTTGATATGCCTGCTTGCTGCTGTTATGCAGTTCACCCAGTACCACCAAACAGAGACGTCTAAATATTTCCGTGCATACTGTTCACCTGAATAATAACATAAAAGAGGTACTGGTTCCTTCAAAACTTTGATTGGAACATCCCTGGTTTATATTCATTTGGGGAATTTAAAACCTTCAGTTGTTTTTGTTTTTTTTCCATTCTTCATTGACAGGGTATTTGCCATCACTGATTTAAATCCTCAGGTTTGGATTGGCTTTGATATTTGCTTTGATGACTTCAACAGGAAGCTGTATGAGAAGATGTAACAGATTTTCACAAAAAAACATTGGTCAGGTCCCATGCTCTGTTATTATGCAAGTATATTTTTCATCACTTCTACAGTATACGCTTCTAAAGGTTACTGTAAACAGTTTGGTTAGCCCTGCTCCATGTTAGGGTTTATGTGTTGTTATAATGACTCCAGAGTTAATATTTTTATTTAAGACATAGGATCTCAAGGCATATACATCATTGAAAACTGCATTTTTTTTACCTTAAATTCCTTAGTTATTTGTTCCTCTTCAGCTTCATTGCACAAGAATAAAATGTGTCCTCAACTTGCATTTCCAGTATGCATTAGGAAAACTCTTCTGAGAGGCATCATCGATTCCGAAAAGCCATTTCCCTACTCTGCCACCGTGCACCAACATTACCTGGTGCAGAGAATATATTAAAGGACACCACTGCAAAATAACTCACAGAGCCACGCTAAACACTTTCTATTATTTCTTTATTGGGGGTTCAGATGTGCACAACGATTTCTGCTCTTTTTCAACAAATGCTGCAAGCTTATTATGTCAATTTTAAACAATACTCTGAGATAGGACCATTCAATGAAGCTACTCTTGGTACACAATGAAACTCCTACTTTAATTTGTAAATTACACATATTTACAATTCTAAAAAAAGAGAGCATACCATACAAAATGATATCAAGAGCTATAGACTGGTGAAATGAACCAAACCAAATAATCAAATAAGAACATTTGCCAAATTATAAAACTTCTGCAACTATTACCAGTTTGTTAATACATACATGACATGGTAAAAAAAGTTATGTTACATACTGTGCAGGTTGTAATCTCCTCAGAATAGCACAAATATGTAGTGATTGGTACTTTGGCTGAATATTTTTAATTAATATTTTCATTTTCATTCATTTAAATATTTTCAGATGAGGTAATGGAAATATATCCATGGAGCTTATTCTTGTTTGACAGCAGTTCGCACAGTTTGTAATGCACAGCTATAATTACAGTAAGAATTTGTTAAATGCTGTTTACATAATATATACGTAACGCCTATTCCTCTTCTCCTGATATTATCACAGCATGGGACGACACTTCAGCCCCTCTTTCCCTCAATCTTTCTCTTTCCTACATATGTATGCAAAGACACAGACACACATACACTTCACACTTACACACACTTAATCAGCCCTATTTATTAAGCATCCTAAATAAATATCATTCCCAGCATTTCTTACTCAAACTCAGTTGAGAATTCGGATGACAGAAAAGGCCATGAATTTTTAAATCATTACGTGACTAACTGTATGGCACATACAAAAGAAAGTCTCCTGCCTTGATAACATCTTTTTAGTAAAAGGTTCTCTACTAAAGTATATTAAGTTCACTACACTACAACTTATTAATATATATGTGAAGAACACTGCAAAATGTATGCCTCTAAATCCCTTTAAGTTATATACATACACTATGTAGTCATTTAATATCTATGCCAAAACACCATGTTACACTATCCTAGATATCAGACACGGCATTTAAGCTTCTTGGACTGTTCAAATCTGATAGGACATCCACACAGTGTAAATAGAGGAAAACATTCAAATAATAATTTGAGCTTGAGGTTCAGTGTCATTCCTCTCCACATAAATAAGGGCGGGGGGTCGCACAAAACATTTCTGTTAGCGATCATGTGCAGCGGATCTTAAGGGCTTATCAGATATAAACATCACCACCTCGGTGTTCTATTTATTAACATGAGCACAGACTCGCAGCCTTGAGTATAATGCATATCCACCCATATGTGTTTGCATGTTTTAGTCTGAAACTTTTCCCAGTGCTGTAATTTTTCAGCAAAGTCTGTCAAAATATTCTGTGGTACTCTCTTTCCTTCACAACACCGATCCCCACCCCCACATCTCTCTTTTCTTCTGCTCATCCCCTCCCTACACCCAAATTCATCTGTTGTCGATGTGTCGTGACTGTCTGCCAAGTGCAGTAATTACAGTACAGCACTAGGAGCTGAGCAATAGAGAGAGAAGCAGCATATCAAACATGACTGCACAGGGCAACGGGTGTAAAAACTCATTCTCAGAACTACAGGCTGCCGCACGTAACAGAGCACCAGACCAACAAACTTTACTGTCTTCATTTCTCCCTATGTATTTACTTAGATTATAAATATCTCACCACCACTGAGGGCGGTTTTACAACTTATTGCGTATTGTATAAAATGAGTCACACGTTTAATCTCTGACCAGACCACTTTCACATTTTTCCCAGTGCACATCTATTAGATGAAGTCCATTGATGAAAAGATAAGCACAGTGAGACACCTAGTGATTTCAGACTCCTACATGCCCACTTTATGTCTAAAAAGGCTGAGATCTCACACAAACTGACTCTCACACACATACACACGCACTTGTTGATGTATTGCCTATTACACTGCAATGACAGTACTGGCAGTGGGCCCAGAGCAGTGGATAGTTTATGATGTTAGGAATAATAGACACGGTTAAAAATAACTTTATTATCAAATGCACCTCAGAGACAACAGTGACGTAGGGCAAAGAGGGCAGACTCTCTGACAAGAGATGGAGGGAAGCACAGACTACTCCAGGTGTGGGAGGGGCTGCGACATAAAGCACAGTCACAGAATTATGGGCAATTACGTGTCGCTAAAATTATGGAAGAACAGAGGCGACAATTATGGACAGTAATGCAGTGAATGTATGGTTGCAGTTTTGCAACATCAAGACACACACAAACACACACACAAAAATGACATAAATCAATAAAACACATTAGTCATTCATGATCTTGCGTAACACCTGCATTATAAAATACACGTTTAAATGAGGTTAATGTAATAGCCAAATAATTCATAGCATTTTTCTTTACCCAGTCGAACTACAGACTGAAGGTCTGCGTCCACTGCCTAGCGTGCCTGTGGTGGGTCTCTAATGAATATTAGGAAGGACGGTCATTTTTTTGCTACCTACCTAATAGTTACTCACTAATGGACTGTCATTCATTGGCCACCCGATGGCAACATAGCATCCGATTAACCAAAGGCAGTTATTACGAAGCAGTACTCTGTTCAAGGGGCTGACAAAGAAGAAGGAATGAGTGGTCTCAGTAATAAGTATAGCAATAATACATGTTATGGGATATACTGAGGACATAAATGGATACCTGAGACTTGGGTAATTCCGTGTGCGTGTGCCAAGTTTTTATTTTATTCGCTACTATAGTACTATATAATATACTTTTATTAACATTAGAGATAGACCAATATGGTTCTTTCAGGGTCGATATCGACACCAATTATTCGTAGTCAAGGAGGCTGATAACTGATATTTGAAGCTGATATTCATTTGCAGTAAAAGTTACAATATTGGAGACACCTAACTCTGTTTAAATGGCTTTAAGCATATGTTTATTAAACAGATTTGCAACATTTTAAGGTTGTTTTTTTTTTTGACAATAGACATCTTTGTTTTAAAATTCTCACAAAGTGCAGGGATTCCCAATAACAAACCAATCAGATGGTGCTGTGGGTGGGACAATGCTGGAGAGTAGTGACTGCAGACAGAGAAGTGGGCTGCATCCGGGCCAAAATAATCTAAGTTTTAGATTGATCTCTTATCGGCCGTTGGATTTTTAAAAAAGGCAGATGCCGATATGCATAAAAACACTTTATATTGGAGCTAATTATCTTCTTTCATTATTATATATGATGGTGGCACGCAGCGGTGCAGCGGCTTCTCATGCTCCTGAGGTTAACCCCCGTTTTAGTACTTTTCTGGTTTGCCCTTAGGCCAACTTTACCAGTTTTGCTTGTGTAAACAAGCATGTAAGGTACAGCCAAACCAAACTTATTAAAATGAGGGATGGTTCGGCCATAAGCACAATAACAACAACAACAGGTGCAGTGGTGTCTACTGGACATAGGGAAAGAGGAAGTGGTGCGAGCGGAACCAGAAAAGGAACAAACAGGGCGGACTGCTAGCCAGGCTAAACTCTAACACCAGGAGACCAAAAATCCTGTCCCTGTTCCAGTCCAATGCCCGCTCCCTGGACAACAAGGTGGACCTACTTCGGAGGCTAGGGGTTTCCCGTGAGATGACGAATTGTGTGGTGCTTTGTCTTACAGAAACCTGGCTGACCAACAACATCCAGCCAACTGCTCTTCAGTGCTGATCACAGCCAGCAGTTGGGCAAAGTCCGTGGGAGTGGATTATGCATCTACGTGAATAAAGGTTGGTGCACAAACTGTCCTTTGGTAAACAGCCACTGCTCCAAGATGCAAGGGCATATGACTGTAAAGTGCCGGCCACACTATCTGCCTTGTGAGTTTATGGTGGTGTTTGTTATGGCTGTTTACATCCTGCTGGGTGCTATGGCTAACTTAGCACTAAAGGAGCTTCACAAAAACATCAGCCCACTCCAGCGCCCCAGAGGCATTTTACAGTTTATCTCCATCATAACACCAACACAGAGGACCATCACCATGTGGCCCAGTGATGCTGTCCCTGTACTGCAGGACTGTTTGAAGTGCACAGGCCAATCATTAGGGAGGGAGCTGTGCAACTAGATCCTGGACTTCCTAACAAACAGACCACAGTCTGCAAAGATCAACAACATCTTCTCTTCCTCCTTCATTATCTTCAGCACCGGCTCCCTCCAGGGCTGTCTGCTGAACCGCCTCTTGTTCACCCTGCTCACATGACTGCTCAGCGATACAGCAGAGTTCTCTGATCGTGAAGTTCGCAAATGACACAGCTGTGTTGGGATGGATCGCTAACAATGACAAGTCTGACTACAGGCAGGAGCTGGGCTTCTCGGAGGGTTGGTGCAGACAAAACAACCTCTGCATCAACATGAAGAAGACCAAGGAGATGCTCGTGGACTTCAGAAGAGGCACACACCTCCCCTAACCCCTGCACGGACCGGAGTGGAAGTGGTCTCCACCTTCAGGCACCTCGGTGTGCACATCTCTGACAACCTCACCTGGAACAACAACACTTCCTGTCTGATTAGGAAGGCACACCTGCATGCCAGACAAGGGAGCTCAGTCCTGACATCATATCAACAGATGTGTGGTGGAGAGAGTCCTGTCCTTCTGCATCATCATGTGGCATAGCAGCTGCTCGGTGGCAGAGAAGAAGGCTCTGCAGAGGGTGGAGAAGACTACACAGGAAACTGTGGGACACAGTCCATCCACCACGATGGACACCTACACCTCCAAATGCAGGAAACAGGCCTTCTGCATCATGAACTCTGGAGGACCCCCCCATCCACTGAATGCAGTTGTTTGAGTACAATCTGAACATTGCACAACTGCACAAGTGTCAATAAATGGCACAAATGACAATAAAACTCCTTGAATCCTTGAACGTTCCTAAAGGATGCAATATGCTCTCAAACCAAAAAACAATACAAAAACAAAACAACCACATATGCATCAATATCCACTGGAGAGGGGTTGGAGATGAAGTGTTCATTCCTCTAAAGATACAGTAATGACCTAAAACCACCACTTTAAGTCCACAGGGATCTGTGTGTTATTGTGTGAGTGTTTTCATATAAACGTGTGTGTATTTATGTGTGTGTGTGTGTGTGTGTGTGTGTGTGTGTGCATTTGCCTGCATGTGAAATTGCAGTCCTTCAGCCTAATAGCCAGCAGAGAAAAATGATTCCTCTCTTTCTCAGGGGCAGTGAATTAAGACCTGTTTCGTTCAATGATTTTTTCTGCTTCACAAAGCACACCCACCACTCAGAACAGGAAAAAACTATGGAAAGGTAGGTATTGTAGATAAAAAAGTGAATGTGTAATGCAAGAAAATGCAAGCACAGCTCACTGCACTCTCATACCCAAACAGCTTGGTTGAGGCCTTCATAAAAACACTGACCTTGCTATGTACCTTAAGTGCCCTGCCACTGAACCAGACATTTACCACATAATCATCTAAGCATCTACAGGGCTGATAAAATCAGGCCAGTACAGTGTGTGTGTGCGACACAGAACAGCTGTGTGGTCCACAAACACATATACATAATGCTACATTGGTTGTATTTAAGTTGTCAGTGCAGGCCTTAATAAAAAGCAAAAATTCAATTGTTTTTTAATGCCACACTGGTACCTAATAATCAGATTTAGGGATTATGCATAATTGACCAAAAAATGCTCTTGCTTGAGACTATCCTGGACTTTCAGAAACACACACAATAAAAAGACTATACTAATACTAGATGATGGTGTAATTCACTTCACATGCGCAAACAAGTCCCTGTTCAAGTCCCTTCATACAATTTGTATTCCATTTTGAACACTTGTGCACTAAATTTAGTGCCATTCTGTTCACAAAAATGCCTCACACTAAGCCTGTGTGGGATATAGAGCCACCATTTCCACCACACCATTTAGTCTACTTTCATCTTATATTGTTTAAAAAAAAACAAATATGCAAGTAAGAGGGGTTGTTATGGACACAGTACCCCATGAGAATTTAAGAGTTTGTATATCACAGTTGGGGTTGACTCCAATATTATCTAAAGAGGTTGAATAGATAAATAGTGAGTCAAAGGTGGCCTTGCCTGTCTTGGGATTGACCTTGTATACTACGCATCACAATGTGTGCAGGTTTGATTGCCTTATCTGGATAATTAGACTTAAATAGACTAATTAGATTAATAGATTTCCTGTGGTATGGGGTAATCTTTGTTAGGCTCTTCAACACACGCGCACACATGTAACATGACGT
Source organism: Terapon puta (assembly GCA_028564955.1). Classification (NCBI taxonomy): domain Eukaryota; kingdom Metazoa; phylum Chordata; class Actinopteri; order Centrarchiformes; family Terapontidae; genus Terapon; species Terapon puta. The sequence goes on from JAOXYL010000090.1 coordinate 14,820,629, forward strand.
GCATCCTGAGTTCAAACTCCACATAGACCGATAATGATGCTGGAATCTAGAAACATCTACATAGCTATTACAGGGTTTACTGATTCATACAAGAGTTGGCCTTGAAGCTAAAATACACCCAAACCAAACAAATAGAACAGTCACACAATTATTTGCCAAATCCATAGGGTATTAGAGGAATTCAGTGTTAAAAAGAAGTTAAAATGGGTTTATACTGTAGCTGTTAGGTAAAAATGTGCATCTTCTGCTTGCTAAAGGCTTTTGAAAATGTCTTTCTGCCAGACAGACAGCTGCAATAGCTTTCTCTTTGGCATTGGGAGGCAAAAAACACAGGCATATTTTCCATATATATACACACAGACACACACACACACACACACATTCATCTTCTACACTCAAATACACATGTACACGTAAACCACACTAAACCCCCACACACAGTTCCCATAGGTGTATGGGAGAAAGTAATTAGCAGGAATAATTCAGTGGAGCATCTCCTCTCATCTCTCCCTCGGTGGTGTCAATACCCTTGGCCAATGGTAATTACCTGTCGCTCTCTTAAACTTGAGGGGACATTCTCTGTGTATCTGTGAGTGTAAATATTATTTATGTGACTACTTAGCCCTTTAAAAAAACAATGTATTGTAAATTCTCATTTCTGAGTACTCACAAAAGGAAACCAGAATCTTACTTTGACAATCTCAAATATTCTACTCATGTGGAAAGGTGGTCTGTTTTTTGCCTAAAATTGCATGTCAATTGCATGTTATTGTGATTTGTATTAGCATTTTCTAGGATTTGTGGGCATTCTTTTGGATCTAAATATTAAACCGCAAGCCTAATTACACTATGATATATCGGACCTAGAAAAGAAAGAATAAAATATCTTGTGGATTGCTCACTCGCATTTACATACAAAAAAGGTCCCAGATTGAGGTGGCAAATTTTGTGTAAAAATGTTCTTTAGTGGAATCACTTCTAAGCCCACAGAGGCTTAGAGGGGGAAACAGACAGAAAAAAGGAAGGATAGCAAAACCAAAGGGAGGATCAGCAATGAGCAACAGCAAAAATAAAGAAGCAGAAAAATCAATCAAGCAGCATTTCCCAAAAACGAGTTTGCCCGTTATAATAAGATTAAGACATGATTTTAAAAAGGAATATATGACCTTATGATAATAAGCTTCCCTTGAGCAAAGCATAGCTGACCACATGGTAAAAACAGAAAATGAACATTTATTACTATAAATAAATAAATGACTATTATGTTATTTACTGACGTTCAAAGAAATAATTCCATCTCACAATATGCAAGTCATTTCAGATTGTTCAGGTATAATAGTTTGAGATCAGTTTAGCGTTATGTAAGGTGAAAACTGATGCTTGTGGTAAACTGTGTGCTGGTGTAATCCTCACAGCCCCTTTGGGACAACACAGACCCCCACTGACACTCGTATACACAGACTAAGTGTTGAGGCATTTGTTAATCTTGTAAACATCCTTTCACTGATCTCTCATTAATTCAGCCCAGAGGAAGACAGGGCGCTAGAAAGATAAAGGAAGAGAGATGAAGAGGGAGGGGGAGAGTGAAGCATGCATTTGAAATTAAGTCAATTAACTGCTGGTGCGAAGGTAACTGCTTCCTCTCTTTTACCAATATGCTAATGCTAATCATGCTAATCTATTTTCTCAAAGGCTGGTGTATAGCTCCATTTTACATTCATTATTTAATGTATTGTGTATATCCATGTTTTTCACTCTCATATGTTTGCGAGGTATACTGATAATCATGTGAAGTCATGTCTTAACGAGCATTTGACAAAAGTGAACTCATCAAAAGAAAAATTCACAATTTTTGACAAAACTCAACTCAAATTCAAACTTGCAGCGATATCCATACAAAGATAGCAAATGAGGATTCCTGCTAGAAAACCAGCCAACATGAACAAATATGCCACAATAGCCACATGCAAAATGGTGTTTAATGGGTCCAGAGTCAGTGTGAAGTCCCACATGGTTGTGTTTGGTAAAAATAGAATAAAACTGAAAGTCTGAACATATCTGTCAAAAACTAAAACTTTTTTTTAATTTGCTTTATTTGTTTAATGGTGACTTTGTAAAAAACAAAACTAAAACAAAACATCAACAAATATATCTAAGTTATTCAATTTTGGGAAGATGTTTAAGGACAAAAAATGAAAATAGTATTTAGGCATGCACGATTAATCATTTTCATTTTCATCGCCATCGCAATGTGAACATGCACGATAAACACATCGCAAAAGCTCCTCTGAAATGCAATAAAATGTGTTTTTATGTGCCATGCTTTCACACTCATTTGACATTTGGCCAATCAGATGCATCCCTGGACACGCGGGCCATGTATACACACCATTTAGCCAATCAGATGGCACCCATAGGTAGGCAGACGAATGAAGACAATGGCAGAGGCCAGAGAGCAGAGCAGCGAAATTACAGAGGAAACAGCACCTCCGCAGTTTGGCAGTACTTTGGCTACAAAAAAGATGTTTTACAGACGCAGTAGTACAACATCTAGAGGTAACACCACCAACCTCCATCATCACCACCATAGCAATTTAAGGCCAGTCAATCTATAGCGCAAATACCACGTAGCAGGAAAGAAACAGGACCAACACAGCACAAAGCACAAAAGTCCTCTAAACGCTACACTGAAATTATGGAGGCCATAACGTGCTATTTGGACATGATGCCCATTAACACCGTGATTTTTTAAAATGTATTTTATACATATGCAAACTTAAATATTTTCTTATATACCACATCGGGTCATCGCAATATTGAGGCGTGTCATCACACATTTTGCTCATATCGTGCAGGCCTAATAATATTCATATGTACTGTATAAAACTGCATAGGCGACAAGGTGTGATTTAGGACTCCTGGAGGTGCACTTGCAGGCTGGTTTGGCAGAGAGACCCCTCAAATCAGAGCAGACACTGAAACAGATGGTGATTTTACACCGGCATGGGGAAAGAAATGGTTCTTTAACATTGAACTTCAGCATGTTACTTTGAAAGCAGCTGGACAGACAAAAAGGGATTGTTAGTCTGGGGAAGCAGCCAGACTCTTAAGCAGAGGTGCCGGAGAAATGGTGAACCAGACAAGATGGGAAACGGCCCTTCCATACCACTTTCTAAGATGTCTTGCATAATTATGATTCAATTTGCATGTCTCGGAAGACAGTGACTAAGGCAAATGATAAAAGACAGCCAAAAGGAGACAGAGAAAGAAGTGGATATACACAACAAACATTTAAGGCCTAAATGGGTATTAATCCATCTATCTCATTCTTAACTTGAATATAAGCCTGGAAAACCAACAAAAGAAATAACTGGCTAACAGTCCATTAAAAACTTCAAACCTATTAAGCACTCCTCTCTCTCCATTTCTCCACTCACTGTGCCTCTATAGGCCTTTTATATTGAATTCCATCTTATCTGCCCTTGGACTTCCCATCTCCTCACTCTCTGCATGCAGTGACTGAAGTGATTTTGCATAATTATTGAATGTAAATGTCAGCCGATGGTTGGAAGCTGAATAGTTGTTGCCTTGGGCCAATGGCTGTTAAAGTACATGCAGATATTTTAACACAAGGCTTCATAGTATAATGTATTTTACTTTATACTTTATTTTAGTTTATGAGGAATATGAATCAAAACACATTCATATTTTAATGTTTGCTTGAGTTGGAAAAATCTGATTTTATACTTTTATACTAAAAGCACATAAGACATTAACATTCATTTTAGAACTATAGAATGGCCTGTATATTTCGAAAGTAAAGAAAAAATAATTAACTGTCCAATATTGATTATTGGACAGTGCCATGACATAACTGTGCTTAAGTAAGTTCACTGATGGAAATTCACTTACTGTGAATCTTATTTTTAAAATTTCAAATACTCGATTAAGAGTTACGTGACACTTGGACAGCGACATTGTGATTGTGTGTACAGTGCAATTTCCCGCAGCACTGCAGATTAATGCACTCTAAGTGTGCCTTTAGTCAGTAAAAGGCATCTCCATTCCCAAGGTCTGAGTGATATTCAACTGCATTAATGACCCATCACACCTCATTTTCATAAATTCATCTGCCGTGGGAGAAAGTAAGTGGTGTCGCCTCAGGTAAAGCACCTCATCAGCAACCATATATTCCACTTTCACCCCTGATATCCATAAAGTCAACACAGAATTATCTAGCCTGTGGCTCTCAACTACTAAAAAAGGGAGCAAACATCTGCTTTACCTATGTGGAAAACTGAATTAAGGACTTTGCTCTTTTGAAAGTCTAAATCAGTAGGTCAAGTGACAAACTTCCCTCTGAAATATAAATTAATCAGCACCGATGACTCCAATTTTCATACAAATTTAAATGAACACATCCTGGCAAGCAGTATGCTCAGAATCACCCCTAAAGACATTCAGTCGCTGCACATCACCATTGCTAGACTACTGCCATCACAGATGTCTATCATATGTAAGTCTGTTGATATGAACTTTCATGATCAAAGTGACAACAAACAGTAATTTGTTGTCACACACAAAGCGAGAGGACTTAGTCACAAACACTCAACACTTGCTTCCCGTTGCCTCACCAATGTAGCAGAGCCTATCAATACATCGGCACAAAGAACAGAACCAGTGTTGTGTGCTTTCACCGTGGAGTACTAAAGGTTTCTAGGCTGCAAAATGCACCCAAATAAAGGAAGTCCTTAGCGTGGGACAAATAAAGTGTGCCATGTGTGGATAGATGTAACATCAGAGCATGTCTTCATAAATATTGTTAATAGTGTGTGTCTCCAAACCATATGAATGAATAATATGAGATAATTAGAGTAGTGATGGCAGGTTTATGTCTCCAAAGCTGTCTGCAAGTTTACTTGCACTCTAACTACGTAGATCTTCACAGAGACTGTTATAAAAACTATGTCTATTATAGATATACCACCATTATTAATTGATTAATGCTGCAAGCAAATGCAAGAAAAACAAATCTATAGTTTTGTTTTCTGTCGTTCGTTAAGACCTCTTATTTCATTACTACTGCAAATAGTTCCTGTAAAAGACATAAAGAGCAGTAAGATCATGACATCTTTTATCCACTATCTCACAACACAGGCAACATGAAACAGACTTTGGGAAAGCAGAAAATGAAGCTGTCATACACATTTCACAGGGAGATTATAAATATGTCTTAAATGTGAAAACATCCACATGACAACCACTGCCAGACATTTACACAGTTTGACAACATTTAATGTTTTCATCCATCACCCTCATTACTCTCATAGCACTTTCTTTCTGTGACATTTTCCTTTGCAGATGGGGAAATCTGACATTCACACTAAATTTAAATATTCTATAACCACATGTATAGCTACCACCAGAAAACGTGTCTTGTTTAAATTGTATTGTTTTAGGTTCTTTGACTGAAAAGACAATAGACCATGTTGTACATAACAATCTAAACAATGAGCTACTGCTATGATTTTGTTATACTTGAGTGAGACCAAAACTTATTTTTTGTTGATTTTTTTTTGTTTGTTTCAGGTGCCTACTTCATTTGATTCTGGAGCACTGTTCAATATTTTAAAATGTAGCTATGTTTGATGCCAGAGACAAATGGAGCAAAGTAAAACCTATACAAGTATTTACTTTTGTTTTCTTTAGCCCAGTGCCTTTTTTCCCCATTTTACTCAACTAACCCTAATCCAGACATAGCACTCTATGCTACATTTAAAGATTTGTTCACTGCCTAAGAAGACTGAAATATGTTTACAGGTATTTCTTTTAGTAAATATTTTACATTATTACTAGTGCACAGTATTCATAGTGCAACTATACATAGTGCAGCTAAAAATGTTAAAAGCCAGAGTTGTGCCTTTTTATTTTATTTTGCACATTGAAAAGGCCTGAAATGTTGCTGCAAGCTGCAAAGTTCATTAAAAGTTGAATGGACTGTCATCTTAAGTGTCTTTATTTTTTAGTTAGCACATACCTCATACACTTCAAGCTGGAAGCTAATGATGGCTATATAAGAGCAGCTGCATGCTGGTGCAATAAGCTGCACTTTACATATGATCCGATTAATCGACCTATCGCTGAAATAATTGGTAACTAGTCATCTATCAAAATAATCGTTTGTGGCAGCCTTACTGCAGTCATCCAGTGTTACCAGCAGTCAGTTTCTGACCAGCACTCACTTCCACCCTGCAACACTCTTTGTGCACTTATTTTCTCTTCATTTCAAACTTAGAGATGCAAAATAATTAAATTGTGATTATGACCTTTCACCATCACCATCTAACCCGTACCTTGCACACATGCTCTACTATTTTCTCCTTTAATTTATTTTTCAGAAAAGCTTGTGCATGAAGTTCGCCACATTACACTAAAAACAACACTGCACAGACTATAAGACAATGGTGCAAGCACCTAATCACAACACCAAAGATCAGCAAAATCCTTCTCTTGGAACACGTACCATGAACCGTACTCAGTCCCGCTCTCTGAATGAATCGGCTGGGAACTGAAAAGCCTGCTCAGCGTAAATGAACAGAGGAGCCAAACCCGTCCAGGTGTACTGTCTACTTAGGAAATGCAGTATCTGGAGGCAGTCACACAACACTGACAAGTAACAGAGGTAATAGGATCACAAGTGTCCATCTGGCCTGATCCCAACGCACGCCACAGGCTATAAATAGCACCCAGATAGCTAATACTGTTGATTTACTAATTCTGTCTCTAGTCACAGTTTAGCTTGCTCATGCAGCCTTGGGAAAACAAATAGTTGTTAATTGTAATTCTGAACCCACTTCATTTTATGATTTAATAATTTATGTAAACAACATTCACAAGTAAAAAAATTAAAATTATTAAAAAATTAATTAATATACTGTCTATTTCTTAGACAGTAACTTAACAGATTGCAAACAGCAATTTACTGTTTTTTATTGCGGTATGATTAATTACAACAGTGACTTAAGGCTTTTATTTTACTATTTTCACAAATGACAATGGGACAGTGTGATGGGGGAAATCTTTCCTAAAAAGTGTCCTCTGTTGTGATGCTTAATTACACATCACAAAATATTTTGGGTCTAAAGATGTCTCAAACGGATCTAAAGGATTAGAAGTGGGCAGATAAAGTCATTTTTAAACTCTTGTTTTTACCAAGCCTCACGCCTTGCCAATACTACTACAATATTTGTGGGTGGTTCATTGGAAACCACTGTGGTCCAGGTGTAGCTGCTATCAGAAAGGTCCTGTAGAACCACTGAAACCTATTCAAGAGACCAGCATTGCATGTTATAGCCAGCGAACCCTGGAGTGGCACAAACAAATAAATAGCCACCAGCAGATCCACACTGACGGTGAGTGTCAGTAAGTGATGCAAGTGGAGCCAAAAGGGACATTTATCAAGGTGTTTTTGGCATTTGGCCCTTATTGAATACTTGACAGTAGAGTGACGAGAAACATGGGGTAAAGGGTCTCCACTGAGATTTCTAACTCAGGACGTTGCAGTAATGTGATTTCCATCTCATCCATTTTATCAACACGTTGGATATTAAAAGAGACTAAATGTCTCAATGTCTTAATCCTGTCCAATCCTTCCTCCTACAACAGTTCCACACTGACATCATTTAGTAAAATACTGTATGACTCTACATACTATTACAAATTGCCCCTAAAGGAAGGCATTGATGCAGGATATATACTTTACTGAATAGTTAGTTAGTTGCCACACCTACAGTATCTTGTTAAAACTAGAATGAATTTGATCAATCTAGGCTGCACTGTGAAGCTGTAAAGGCAACAAATAAATATTTGATCAAAGTCAGTATCACACAGATTATATCAAAGCCAAAAATTTGTCTAGGAAAATAGGTGTATTTTTTTGGCTGCTCACCTATATATCCATTCCTTATTGTGCCAACTTTCTGAATTTGAGTGCATCACTCTCCTTGAAATCTACTCAGACTACCTGTCAGTTTTGGTTACATTACAACCTGAATTTGAGATCTGAGCAGCATACGATATGAGGACTTCATTAAATATTCATCAGTGACACACTGAAGTAACAGTAATTTAATTTTTGAAACAGTTTGTTGCACAAAATAATTTAAGTTAGCTGACTAAAACAGGAGTCTGAGTTGCTATCATTTTCAACCAGAGTTCTCACCAAAAGTGAGATATTTCAGTAACAGAAGTAGCAAAGAAAGGACACATTTTCTTGAAAAAGTAATAGAAAATACTACCATTCAAAGGAAAATCAATAAAACTAAAAACGGACTGCATGGACTTTACATACAATAGTAAAGTCAATATCAACACTACTCTTGCCAAATAAAATAACAGTCATACATGAGCAACAATTAAACAGTGATGAAAATGAGACTTATTCTTGTGCACTGCTAGGAACATGAATTTATATTTTTATATTCACTCAACATTCACCAACGATTAGTGCCAAAGTTGAATAGTATGGGTAAAAACTAATATATTGTGTTGCAGGTGTGATAGTAATATCACAGTAAACAAGACAGTGTTACAACAACTGAGCCATCTCCATTACAACTAAGAAAACCTGATCTGATGCTGAATACATATATATATATGTATGTATGTATATATATATATATATATATACATATATATATATATATATGCCATTCTGATTCTCTACATGCATTTGACAACTATTACATCCTGCAGATTATTCTCTCTGAGGTTCATACTTTTTTTTCCTATTAAAGTACAGGGAGTTTTTCTTTATCCAAACTAAGGCTCTGAAGTCACCCAGACATCAGCAGTGAAAGCACCCTGAGCTGGCTGTGCCATAATCCTATGGGGAAAGCAGCGGCACCGAACGAGGTTAAGAATGAACTTTGATGCTCAAAGTAGTATGGGTGGGTATTGGCAATATATATAGATATGGCAAAATATCGCAATATATAATATATCGTGAAATATTGCCATATCAGTATTTTTTTTAAACTGCATGTAATTGTAATGGATGCTGTAGGAGAGAGGAGTAAGACTGTGGGAAAGAAAAAAAAGTGTGTAAAAAAAGGCCCTAAATCTGTTCAGCTTTACAAATTAATTTTTATGTTGATTTTTGGTTTGTTTTTTATTTTGCCACTGAAAGAGGCCTCATTTTTCAAAATAACTTCATGACTTAAATCCTTCGTGTAGACCTACATTACATGAATAAATTTAGTGTTGTATTGTTAAATGTTAATGTCACGGTGAGCTTTGCCCATGCATGTAAATCAGCGGACCTGCTCGCAGGGGCGGCAGGTGATATTTTACCTCTGGGTCTCACCCAAATTAAACGACTGGGGGCGGCGTTTGGAGGAGGTCTCGCCCGGGAAGTAACTTGGTGTAGAACCACTTCCAGCTTCGCTCACAGTTCCACTTTGAATGAACACGGACTAGATGAAGGAGGCGGAGTCGCGTGACTTACAATTTTTGTTTTGTTTTTAACCCCAAAGGGGAAACGCGGCAAACGTAATAATCGAATTGATCGATATAAGTAAGATTACTTTGATTAGAGGGTGTAAATGTCGATATCGATACATTTTCGACTGATTGTCTAGCCCTCCTGCATCATATCTTCTGGTGAGCAGAGGCTATATTTTCTCTAGAAGCCAGGATACTTTCAAGGCTATGTCCTGCTCATGTTCGACACCTGCCTTTACAGATGTTGTGAAAGTATCCATATAAATAAGAAAATATCAAATGTCAAAATGCTCTCCTTGTACCAGCTGCATACATGCCTCTTCTTATCTGTCCACACGCACACAGTGTGATTTGATTCAAATTAAATTAAGGCCTACGCAAGTGACAGCCCCCTTGATCCCTAAGGTCCATCACCTGTTTGAGGTCTATGAGAGAGATGAGACAGGATAGAGAAGACACGCAAGGAGACAGAGACAGAGTACTGCTGTGAGAGGCAGTTGATCTGCAATGCTGCCAGAGTCTATGGTGTCTGCATGTCAAATGCCAATGCACTCCATAGGAATACGATAACGAGGACTGCACACTGAGGGAATGGCAAATGAGATATCAAACGCAGAGAGCAGAGAAACACAGGGCACAGCACTGAGCCATTTAATAAGACATGGATGGAAGGACTGCCTGCCTACATTGCACTTGAAGACTCTTATTCATCTGGGCTGTGACAACACAGAAGGTGGCGAAGGACAAAGCACGATAATCTGAACAGAAGATCTGACTTGTGTCCTACAGATGTTTGGTGGTCAGGGTTAGGCATTGTCTAAACAGCCCATTAGAACTCTAAACACCAAATTAAAGATATTCTCTCTGAATTTGTTGGAGTGAATGATACGTTTTCTCCACTTTTTGTGAAAGTGCATCCAATATAACAATATGTGGCAATATATGCAAAAATTTAAAAAGGAGAAAAAAAGGTAAAGAAATGAATACATTAGGTAAGAGATTATAATGCTTATTTTGGTCGTTCCTTAAGTCATTCAAGAGAGTCATTATTTTCAGTATAAGGCTTCTACAACATGTTGTGGTCTGGGATTTGAAGAAAAAAAACATACAAGGAAGTGAGGCTCTCACCACTGAAGTGTAAACTGCTGAATGTACTCACCCTTTCAAACAGTAGGGCTGCTACTCTGAAGGATTTTAGATATGGGGCGGAGTGTAACCCGGACAGACTTCATGACTTCTGTGGAAATCATGTGAGTAAAAGCAGCTGGTGAAAAGACAGTTACCACCAAATTTGTCGGCCAGAATTAATATTCTGACTTGATTTGTATCGTTACCACTGTCCTTTCCTTTTACTTGACAAATTACAATGCTGACATCATGTAAAACCACAGGTGTGACTAATAACATTAATTAAGCCTCCAGGACAGAGGCCTTTTTTCTCTACTGTAGCTCACATAGTTTTAACTTATATACATAATAAGATAACTTTAACCATAATGTTATTGTTTTCTTCGACATTCATTGCCTAGTTAAAAGCAAATGTTTAATTCTTGCTAGTCTATGCATGAAGGCTAATATCTCCAAACCTTTTCGCACAAGTAATTTTAGCCTCACCTGAAGAGTAAAGCAGTGACCGGAGCTGGGACGGCGCACTTTGATTGGACTAGACACAGAAATAAAGCAGGTGACCCGTTAGCCGTTAGCAAGAGTCATCTACAGGCTGTCGCCAAAATAAAAGCATACTAGGTGATTTTCGCTGGAACCTTCCCTTGAGAATGGATGCGACACTTTTATTTTGAATAGGCTTTGCTCTGTACAGCTGCACATGGCCAGAAGTGTGTGGACCCCCCATCATTATCATGTCATGTTTGTGTTGGGGTTTTTTTTGGTGTTGTTTTTTTTTTTTTTACTGTTGTAGTATGTATTTTTTCATCCTTAATGGTTGGCCCTTTAATTCAGTTTAATCAATACATTAATAATATTATGTGACACAACATCCATGAACATTTCAAATACAGTGGTACCTCTACTTACTAAATTAATTTGTTCTGGAAGTTTTTCGTAAGGTGAAAATTTCGTAAGTAGAGACACTTTTCACATATAAATGCCCTAATCGGTTGCAAGCCCCCCATTATTCAGACATATTTTTTTTACAAATTATAAAAATGCATCAAATCTGTAACAAATATGTTTAAAAAATGTTAGAATTAGATTACTGCACAATAAATGTTAATACACACTCGTAAAGTTGAAATAAACACTAACGAAAGTGGACGAAAAACTGTCCGAACACTTTGTGCTTCACTGAATTTCGCTAGCGTGAGACTGAGGTTTCGGTGATCCTCGTGGCCCGACGGGAAAACGAAGAGGATGCTGGGTATATGCACACACACACAGGTCCCTCCCAGCCAATGGGATGCCAGGAAGATGCTGGGCAATAGCGAATGACAGAGCAGCTCGGACACGCCACTTTCACTTTCACTTTCAGTAGCAGCGCGTATTTTGACATTTTTGCCTTTCGTATCCTGAAATTTCTTTCATAACAAGAGGCAATATTTTTCTGAAGAGGCATTTTGTAACCTGAAAATTTCATATGTAGAGCCTTTCGTAAGTAGAGGTACCACTGTAGTAGTTTGTGCTTTAAACTTTGTGGCAGCACTTTGGTGAAGGCCCCTTTCTGCTCCTGTGCACATGACCAGGCAGAAAAAAGAAATAGGTTTGACCCGCACTGAGCCCCTGGCTTCAAAGCCGAACACCTCTGCCACGATTTGGAAAACCAAACTGTGCCAGGCGTTATTGTGAGCAGCTGACCTCACTGATGCACATGTGATTAAACGGGAGCAAATCGCTGCAAAGCTTCCCAGAAGAGTTAGTGTTGTTTTAAAAGCAATTATCGCAGCTTAATTATGCACTGTCATGTATAA
>JAOXYL010000090.1:14841770-14859679 GCA_028564955.1 Terapon puta
GACAGATAAAGCTCCTCTAACCCTGTGTGTGTGTGTGTGTGTGTGTGTGTGTGTGTGTGTGTGTGTGTGTGTGTGTGGTGGGCTGACATGGCTGAATAGTGCGACCTGCTCTTATAGCTGTCACATATTTGCATTGCTATGTGCATTCACTCATGGGTGAAACGTGTTTGTGTGCGTTCATTTATCCCCTCGTCTGTGGTAAAGGCCCTATCTGAATCTACATGCTGGTGAATAAGCTTATTAAAGTCAGCGGTCCCAGCAGTCCAGCGCATCAAAGGCTACCAATTACTATCCACATTACAAAGACGGTACTGATGTAAATGGATGTGTAGTTCTGCTTCATATCCTTTCAACCGGGGTTTGTCAGACTGCGGAGCTGTGCACTGATGAGCTTAACAGGGCTTTGATTAACCTGACTGGGCTTCAATAATGAAAGAGACAGCAGAAAACTGAGTTACCCTGATCATTAAGATAAATCCTCCATAAATTATTTCGGTAATAAGTGCGCAGTAAAGATATTGAGCACTTGTGCCAAAGACATGTATTTATACACAGTCATTAAATAAACAGCCCTGCATTGCTATGAAAGACCAAGTGAGGCACAATACCTCAAGGTCTGCTCTCTTTCTCTCTATCTCTTTCTCACTCGCCGCTTACTTGCTGCAGAGCTTTCACCAGGTCGCTATGGTAACTTAGGTTTCCTGCCAAGATCACTTCCACTGCACCAGATTTGACATTCCTCCTTTCTCCATTTCCTCCTTTTCCTCTCCCTGTCCATCAGTCTGTCTTCCCACCCTGTTTCTCACCTCTGTGTGACATGCCTGGCTGTCAAGGAGCACAAAGCATATCAGTAATCCACCTCAAACTCCAGCCGACATCAGCTGAGCTCTGATAGCCCTCAGTGCTCATCTTCCTCAGGCCTCCACCTATCTCACTTACTGGTGTGTTTACATGTTTACCTGTGGCGGTGACATGGAGAAACAAGACAAATGTGTAGCTTTAGAGCAAAAACCAGATCTTTGAGAAAACATATCAGCTCCAGCTTGACATCATGACAAAAATAAGGCTAATACTAACTAACTAATAACCCTATGCTCACACACAGAGTGCATGTGTGTGTGCTTTTCTGAATTTAATTACCTGTGTCGATAGGTGTAACTGTGTCAGATGTTTGGGGATTGGAGCTCCAGTCAAAGTGTGATTATTGAGGCGTTTCTCTTCGCTGGTTTTTGAGGGTGAAGGATTCTCGGGGGTCTCTACTCCAGCAGGGAAATCAAACTCCTGGTTCCTTGCCTCCTGGAAACCCAGCGACCTTTATATCACTGACTGCATTGGGACAAAGTGCAATGATTTTTACCTACTAATTCAGCTTATATAGTAACTAGAAGTGGCACGATATTGGAAACCGGCACTTTTTGATTGTGTGTGGCCAGTTATTGTGGTTCTTAAGTGCACTTGTGGCCGGCTCCAGTAATAATGAGCTTACAATGTCTATCTTTGCGGCTGCTGTTGCGAATCTGTATATGAGAGAGAGAAAAATCAGCAGTACCAGATAGAGGTAGAAAAACTAGCAAGAATAATCCAAATACACTGCGCTTTCTTGTTCTCCTCTCTGTCTTTGTCTCTGTCCATTGTAGTCTCATCAGCTTTGTTTTTGATATACCAAGGGTTTCATCTTTGTTCACTTGTGGAAAGCATTCTCAAATAGCAGGAAACTTACTAAGATAAAAAGTCTTTGCTTGTTAAATCAATATGCTGATTTAGTAAAAGAAAACTTTTTAGAACAGTGTATATAGATAGATATAGATATACATACATACGTATATGTATATTGTGATTTACAGATAAATAGAATAAAATATCTGCTGACACAGATATAGCAGAGGTCCTCACCAAAGTGGGGTGGTCATTTGTGATAGAATTTTTACTTTAGAGATTTACATATTTCCATGGGATTAAAACCACCGAAGATCTTGGCAACTTTCACATTACCAAGTATAATAAGTCCCGGTATAGGGCTTAGGGATGTATTTAATGGCAGTAAGTTTTCAGCGGCTCTTGTGCTCTGACCTTACTGACCTGTGCTGTCACTTAGCAACAAATGCTGTACAGGACGTTTAGAGGACAGAAACAGACTGAGGGACGAACTTGATAAAAGACATGGCAAGCACGCAGCAAAACTTTCCCAGGAGCATCTGTTCTGAAAGCACTGAGGTCAATGGGAAGACAGACTCATTGAGCGCTCACACTCATAGATGCACACGCATGCACACAACAGGATCCTATTTTGTATATGTTCATGTTCACACCCCTATTCCTCACAGCAGCCATTGTAAAGTGTTACCTACCCCCTTACAGACACCCTGGGCCTAAATCCTAACTCATAACCCTTACCCCATGGGAAAACATTTTGCTAATGCGATTTGGAAAAAATCACCCTTACATGCAATCACTTTTCTTGGTTTCATTTCATATAGGGGTCACAGTGACTTCACAAGGACGAGCCCCTTTCTCTCTGTCCCTTCATCTGTCCTGCCATCCGTCTCTCTGCTCTCCAGCTCCTCTCCTCGTCTTTTTTTCTTTCCCTCCCAAACACACACACACACACACAAAGCAACCCACCAAAGCACTAATTACTCCTCCTATTAGCCTGCCTCTCAGGTCCGACTCCGGCCGCATAGAGCTATTGGCTGATAGTTTTGTGGTGCTGATCCACTCAGAGTCGGGAGAAGACAAAGAGAAGACGGAGATCTCCTCCCTCTGAAGGGACTGTCTGGACCCCTGCCCGGCTATGAGATGAGAGGCTATGAGACCTCTGCCCGGCTATGTCTGTCTGGTGGCTACTTCTGGCAAAGCAGACGCAGACAGTGAAGACAGAACTTGGGCCCAGATCTGATAAAGAGAAATACATCGGAGAGATGTGACAGAGACAGATTAATCAGGAAGGCAGGGCTGTGTTAACCGTACCCAAATATGGATTTCAGGATCTGAGGCTACAATTCTTTGTGCACGAATCAGCCTGTGTCTTGAGATGTGAAAATATTTGTAGAACTTTATGGATCCAGGACAAATACAGAGAAAAATACATGCGACTAAAAATAGCCCCATTGAAAAAGCCTTTATTAAAGACAGGCTACTAAAGGTGTGAGGGGAAATCTATAATTTTGGAGGTCTTACTACCCTATGAGACATGGCAAGGCATCGCTGATTCATACATGCACACGAGCGCACACAGAGAAGAACCAGACACACAAGCTGTATTTATTTCTGGAACACTTTGCAGACTCCCCCTTGGAAAACTAAATCCTACTGGAAGGCCAGAAGAGCAGTAATGAGTTTCTCTGTTTTCTTTGTTTTTGGCCAACAGCTGAATCGTGATCAGAGTGAGTGTGCAACCGAGGCACAGAGCGGAGAGAAGGAACAGCTCCACAGATGAGATGCATTTTTTCCTGACTGTATGCAGAGGGCAAGACTTCAAAGGCAAACCTTCAGAGCTCAGCTTCAACACTGTTAATTAGGTGAGGCCATTTTATATGAAAACAAAACACTGTAATTCAATCAGAAATGTAATATGTTTTGGAATGAGACTGCACTCATTACAGCCATTTTGCTCCATTTGTAACGGCTAAATATTGTTGATACAGCTGATAATGAAAGTGTAACAACCGTATTGTTTTATATAGTCCCCTGTGGTTATCTGTAATTGCATTTACTTCACTCAGTGTGTGTCTGCGTGCACTCTTATGCATGACTGCTGTCTGTCCGTCTGCCTGTTTCTATGGGTACCTGACTGTTTATCCTCTCCACCCCATCCAGCAGTTCTGAGGACGCCTGTTTACTGAAGTCTGCTTCTGTGTTGCAACCTTGCAGGCCAAAAAAAAGCATCAGAAGAAGCTGTGAGATTAAGAAAAACCTTGTTACACATCTCTATCAGCATGTAATTTGCAGCTCCTCAATCAATGTCCAGCTCTGCCTTTTTCCACCCCTGACCTGAGCCAAGTAGAGACCAGTGAGTGTTTTTTTCCACATGTAAACAGCAGGTTATAGCTGTGACTAAGCCCTCCATCAGCTCAAGCAGCCTTTTCAAATCACACTGATTATACTGGAACTACTTAATTGAGCTGACCACTGCTGACTGCTAGGGCCTGCTAATAAGAGTGCAATGGATTGGTGAAAATGTTACTATCTAAAAACTACAGTGGAAAACTCAATCCTACAACACAAAACTGTGACAGAAACCCCACTCACGGTGGACCATAGTGCACTCGGTCATAAGTCAAAGCTGACATAGTAGGGGCTTTCACCAAGTACCAACACAGCTAGATCCAATTGCAAAAACACCCCCCACCCACAGATCTGTAAGTGATGATAATGAACCGCCTGTCACAGACAGATGGGTCTCATTTATCCAGGTACTATGATGTCAAGTCAAAATTAAATTATCTACTAAATTAAGGCAGCAGAGCTACATGTGAATACCTCTAATCCAAGAACCCTCGCCAGGTCTGAACTGGAGAAGAATGGATGTAAAAAGGACCAGCAGCCATTCCACAACTGCCTTCTGCATTGCAAAAGAGCAGACCAAGAGAAGCTCACAGCATGCCAGCCACAGATCAGTTGCCCCAGTGATAACCACGAGCAACTATCCAAACACAGATACACTGGAAAAAAAAACAGCTTAAGCACAAAGGTGTGTGAAATGCCACTGCACACTGCAGAAGGGTGATAGAGTGCCTGCTTGGCTATTTGCATAAAACAGGGTACAACCTTGTGTTGTGCTGGCGTCATGGCAGGGAGTGTGAGCATCTGACTTCACCCTCTTAAGCCCATAGAGCCCATTAAAGGGTAAAACCTGCATGAAATAAAGCCACGGTTGTGCTTTTTCTCTCCAGCTCTGCCAGCACAGGTGGAACCCCGTTGCTTGGCTGCTGCCCAACTTACCATGCATGGACAGCAGGTTAGGGTATAGAGGCAATTTATAAAAGCTCAAGGCCAAGGCTAAAGCTAAAGGTGTGTCCTGACTGGCTCCGCAGTGGGAAGGGTAATCCTATTTTTACAGTGCAAAATTGCTAATTTGTTTCAAACAACATATACACTCTACTCTTTTCAACGCTCTGTGCCCAGTGAATGACATGTTTTAAAGCATTTAGCCCTCTCAGGTTCTGCTCAACCTTAACAGAAGTGATTTATTTTCATACTACAACCCTACCAATGTCACTCACGCATGTGTTCAGTTTGATATCTACTCCACTGCACAACAGCGTGATTCACGCCTCCCTGATTGGAGACATCACATTCTATTACTGTGTCTGAGTGTTTGCATGACAACACCCTGGAGTTACCCAATAACAGACGTTTAATCGGAGTGCACATTCCTCTGTGATGTTCTGAGTGAAATGTAAAGCATGAGTCCTTGCGAGGGAATTAATTTAGAAAATGATGTGTAACCTTATTAAACGTCTGGTACTACTGATTTACATGCACAATAATTTGATGTAAGCAAACATCTACTGTATGCACAATTATGTAATTCAGCAGGCTCATGTGTGAAATATTGAATAAGTGGCTTTTCCAAAGTCAATGTAATGGCAAGTCAATAGTATCAATGCCATTATATGTGACACCATACAGACCTTGTCCATAGAGAAGCTTACCTTAGCACAAAATAGAAGAAAGATGAAGGCAGAGGTGGGAGAAGGTCACACAAGGAGAATTAGAGAAAGACAATAAAACATGCAGAGTAGTGTTGGTTTAATTGAGAGCATTTTTGAAGTCAAAGTCAAAATGTTAAATGTTGAATCAACCCTTGACAATAGAGGGACAGAGGGCAGGAACATGAAGTAAGAGAAAGAGATGAAGAGACGAAATGACACAGAAAATGAGAGAGAAAGCGGAGCCGGCGGCAAAGTCAACACTGTCATTACAGTGACGATTAGATCAGCAGGAGGGGTGAACTGGGGAGCAGAGACGCTAAACACCTCAGAACACAGCTGACATGACTTTCATGAGTTAACCATTAATGCTGCAGCGACTCAGTGCTGTAACTAGTACTCAGTACTAAAAAGCTTCTGTTTCCCACCCAGACTACTGATCATTAAGTTGTTGTTTTCTAGTGTTAGTTTAGTACTGAGTTCTAAATCATTATGTTGTTGTTGTCAGCAACATAATGATCAGTAGTCAGGGTGGTAAACAGAAGCTAGCAATATTATTATCATATGCTAACTATGATAGAAGGATGTCATCCAGATTCTGGTGATTCTACATTATATGATTAGCAACATATGATTGCAAGATAATTAGAGAAGTGAAATTAACTGCATTCATTGCTTTTGGTAATGGTTTCAATTTTGGAATTTTACTGACTATCATTAAACATCTTGTGTGGGAGAACGTGTTGCATTCAAAACATAACATTAACAAACAAGTTCACACAATGCTGTCAGGTAAGTCTCTACACTATATTTCACAGTGTACCACAGTTTTTAAATCTGGTGTTTACATGCTTAAACTAAATGTAGTCAGCTGTCTTTTGAATACAACTGCACAACAAACTTACTAGAGTTCAAATGTTTAAAGTAGAGGAAGAAAATAAGTAGATTCACTCAAGTACCAGAGTGAAGAACAGCCATGAGACACATGTGCCAAGTACCACCATGTTCTACCACAAATAAAGACACTAATGTCACTGTGTAGATAATGTATTGCCAGAAACAACATCATGATGTGCTGCTGTTTCAATCATTTGTCCTCTCTTCAATCTGTATGGTGAATTATTTAAACGTCTAAATCACAATACTGAACTCTACACCCTGTGAGCTGTTGTGTGGTGTCGCATTTGGGAGAAGATGATATCAGACCTGCAGACTGAGGAAAATGAACGCAATCAGATACAACCTGTTGAAAGAAGCGGCTAAACATCAACTCGATGTGTCACAGTATGATCTGAGGTCAGTATCTCTCGGGTCTTCTATGTGCTGACCCAGTTCTTCTGAAAACAAATGCAATTTGGACCAACACATTTGAAACAGACTCTGGTGTGTCCCATCCCATCTCTCTCTCATCACATCACAAAATAATATGGTTCAAAGAAAGTATACTTGCAGTTCACTATGTAATACCAAAGCAGCACAACTACCTAAACAACTCTGGACATGTCTATTTCCAACAATACCTCTGCTGATTGCTGTTTTCTCCAGCTGCAGTTGAAATGTCCATCGGGAGACTATTTCTATGTTGGTGCCTAATTTCAGCACTTGTGTAGCTCAACTCAAAGGGTTGAACTTTTATTAGCACAGTGTTTATCCTCCTACGGTGACTGGCCGTAAGTTTATTGACCCCTGTCTTGGGGTTTTTGCACCTCCCCACCTTGTGTTTGTGAAGTCATAACAGCAGTGAATGGCATGTGGGGAGAGAGAGTGTGGGGGGTAGAGTATCTGAAAGTGACAGATGAGTCTAACTCTTGCCCCAAAGTGCTCGTCTCATCCTTGATGGGGGGGGGGGACAAACAGTCAATCATTCTTTGCGGTGACTCTCCTTGAAGGCATCTTTCAGCCAGTGAGGGATGAAGGAGGGGCACAGCTTCAGAATGCACCTCAAGCTTCATGTCTTGAGAGAGAAACAACATATCAGAAGGAGAGAAACATCCTTCTTCGTGTAGCCTAAATGCTTATTGTTGAGGTGAAAAACTAGATAAACCTGGGAAGGTATTACATGAAGACTGTGGTTTTGTTATGATTCTGAAATCTTCTCCAGAGCACAGGGGGGTTGTAATAATGCTCAGCAATCCAAAGTTTTTCATATGCATTACGCTTCCTTTTTTTTTATTATGCAACTGCTTTGCAACTGAGAATAATAAGGTTGTGTAAACCACAGAAAGTCAGACAGAAGTCAGAGGGATGTTTAACCCTATTTGAATAGCAGCTTTTAAACCTGCAGCAAGTCATTTCTCTATTACTTGCTGAAACCTCTGATGGCTGGAGTTCCAGTAAGTGTGTTTATGTGTGAACACACAGTTGTGTGCATCTGTGTGTACATCTGCACATGTATATCTATCTGTGCATCTGTATCACACACAAGGGCATGATCATTTCCTTAATCATGGATGGATTCTCAAAGGAAGAGAGTGTAATAGAGCCAATTACTCTGCCTTCTACCATGAACAATGACAGATATTAGTTTGGGAGGTAGTGAGATTCAGAACAACGTTGTCCTTTGTTGCAATGAAGCTCAGCGGATGTTCAATCAGGAAGAATCTCTTCATGCTTACTCTGCTGCTCAATCTGTTAATTCTCTCTTTCTCTGTCATAGACTCTATCATGAAATTGTCTGAAATATCAATTTAACACTGTTTTTTGTATGGGTCAAACAAATGAGGTATAACTTATTAATCCATGAACTATAGATGTTCTGATAGTTGGATGTTTTTACCTTCAGACAAAAGCAGCCTAGCTGCCCCCCATTTCCAGTCTTTATGCTATGCTATGCCTTGCTATGCTGAACTAAGTCCCCCAACTATAGACATCATTAAGCATGAGGCAAGAACACAAATTGACATATATTTCCCAAAATTTCAGACCATTTCTGTTATTATATAAATCATGGTTAAGCTGTCCTCCACAGATAAAACCATGTTCTGGTTGGACGCTCACAGGAAATGGACAGAGGTGCCAGCTGTTCAAAGGGAAACACATGCACCAGGGACCACCCTTTAAACTTTTTCAAATCATCATCATGGACCCTGTTAATTGCACATATGCCTTTAATTGCCTGACATTTTCTGCGTGCAGTTGCCTCCAAACATTCAGAATAGCATCTTGTTGCTCTGCTGTGAGATTTAACAAGCTGTCTCCAGGCTTGCTAGTGACCAGAGAGATAGAGTCATTAGTGTTTCTCTTGCTATATCTTCTCAGTGCTTGAGGGAGAATGTCATTAGCATCTTTCCCTGTGTCTGACAGGGAGTCAGAACAGCATCTGCCTCTGTTCTGCTGGTATCACATCCTTTATCACTCATCCCTCAAGGCTGTTGATAGCGTTGTGCCATTGGCTGACCTGACTGTCATTCATTAGGCCAATCATAAACGTAGAGGTCCCCCTTTTTATTTCAGTGGCGGAGCACGTGGGTCAAAGACAGCCCTTTGTTCCTAGGAGTCTGTATCGCTTGCAACATTTGCAAGGCACACAGATGTACAGATCTAAAGGCTTTTGATCACCTTCACGACTATGTTGCCAGTAGCCTGGGAGCCTTTTGCTGAGAACAGAGAGATGGATTCAGGCCTGATTCAGTCGTTTGTTCCTGTGCGGGAGCAGAAACACACGCTGACATCTGGACCTGTATGTACAATTATAAAACCACTCAGAGTTCAAACCTGGCCCTAACTTTGAGACATCTTTGAAGATGATGCCTTTTCACATTCAACTGTTCATGCATTAATTTTGTATGTAAATTTTTTTGTAAAAGTAAAATCTTTGAACAGAGAGCTTTAAAAGTGTCTAGACCTCGGGCCAGGACACAGCTGTGCCCATGCACTAGACAGGAAGTCTCACAAGCTAGGAGGAATGTTTTGCTTTGTTCTATGACAGAAAACAAAAAACAGTGGCATCTTGATAGTCAAAGTATTTTGTCATACAGTGAGAGATGCAAGCGCTGAAATCTCCCCCATGGTCAACCTGATGCTGCCAGCTGACACAGTTTCCAGTGGCTTCTGAAAACAATGCAATGCAGTGAACAGATTCTTACTTTGGATGCTATATGGGCATGTTTTGAAGATTATTTAAAGCTGGTTTGTATTTTTATATTAATGGATGAAATCAAAGGGGGCAATCAAACCTCAGAGGATTATTGGCAAACTCTCAGTTCACTTCAGCTCTATTAGCTTTGTATCCCCCTCCTTGAACTGGCACCTCACTGTGGTGGTGGGAAGCCGAGAACTGATGGGTGTCCATCAGTGCACGTGGCACCAGGACACCCTAGACCAGTGGTCGATGATCGACTTTGTTGTCATTTCATCTGATCTCCGGTCGTATGTTTTGGACACTAGGGAAAAGAAAGAAACTAAAATAGCACCACAGACTGTATATAAACAATACACAATTTACATTTCAAAGGTTGAAGCACCTCTATTTGTCCAGATCCAGAATGGTTTTCCACGTTTGACATTTCTGAGTTTTTTGTTACTACGGATTTAGTTCAATGTAGTTTGATCATTTTCTTCTTCTATAAGCCAATAAGCCATTAAAGACTGCATCGTACATCACCTTGCTAAACTGGTTATGGCCACCTCATTAAAATATCACAGTTCACGCATCAGTTACATCACCATATATTTCACATTACATCACTTCCTCTCATATGGTTGTTCTTAACTTGAAAAATGTGAAAGTAGATATGTTCATCTACTTGGAGCTGAGACGTTTTTTTAGCCCCCTTGCTGTAAATTTGAGTCCACATTTAAGTAAGAATCTGACAGTAACAGATACTGCATGTCAGCCTAGAATTCAGCAAACTATCCTGCTGGGATATATCCAGCAGCAGCCACTTTCCTCTAAAAAACAACACACTTAATTTATAACACTTAAAGTATAACAGAATAGGCCCACATATCAGATGTCTCAACTGCTCCTGGAGACACTCAAACCCACCAAATTAAGTGCTTTTCCTGGATACATTACACCTGCCTATTAACACAATGCATGACATAAATAGATGCACGTGCTGCAAAGCAAGACAAGCTTGATTTACTCACCAATAACATTGGGTAAAAGTGGAATAATATCCCCAAGTTGCTCTATCAGGGTCCACTGCACTCAACATTGCTGGATCACAAGAGTAAAACTCAGGGCAGGAGGCAGATTGACTGCTTATCCAAGGTGTATAGTAGCACAAACATGGTCTTATGCAGGCACAGCAGTTGCAGGAGGGAAGTCCAGGTTGCGAAGGGGAGTTAAGTAAGGGGTGGAAGGGAGGAGGAGGTGAGCGGGATGCGGATAATGCATGTGAGTGGTGGTGCCTGCACCTCTAATGCTCTGATTGCCACTGACCACCTGTCTCTGTGCGCCCAAATGGTCCCAGTATCCCACAAATGCTGCTGGCAGCTCCCTTATAGCACCGACAGCCTCATACTCTCACCTGTAACAGCGTACCCTCTAACAGGCACTGAGTGACTCCTGTTTGTCAGCTGCGCACCACACTGCATGGACGCACCTGCAGCTCCGTGCTCGTGTGATCGACCTCTGCGCTCCACCCTGCACTCTGGCTAATTGAAACAGATGGAGGAGTTGAGGAGGGCGAGGAGGAGCCCCGGGGGCAGCGTTGATGAAAGGAGAAAAGAGGCACAGACCATGTCGGGGCCATCAGGAGAGGACGCAGAGAGGACCCTCTCACTTTTCCAGCGCATGTAAACAAACACTATTTACCAACTGTGGCTTTCTAATGAGCAATCCTGAAGTCACAAATATCATGGAGTAAGTTTTTTTTTTCTTGGTAGGGAAAGCTCATCAAGTTGCATCATCACTGTCGCCGAGCTAATTTGTGTTTTTATTGTAAATTGTTTTAATTTGTCCCATAGATGGATAGAAAGCTTATATAAAACATATCATGCATGTGTAACAACAAATAAAGGCCACTTTTTAGTCTCTGCTAGCAAAGCCCCATGTTCAAGTCCTCAGAGCAGCTTGGGAATTGTATGGATGGTAAGATCTCTCATCTATTGTGATTCCTCCTGATTCTCAGTTTGACAACTCAAAGCTCCTTCTCATTCAGCTCCTCACACTGTTTGTTCTTGCTGTCTTCGAATTAATAGTGGCACTTGGATATTGAAGGAATGTGTGTTTTCCTCCAGTGTTATTACATAGTGCTATTTTATTATTCTGCTGCTGCTTTTATTGAAGTTACCTGAATATTGCAGACCTGTGGGAAACTATACACAAATCCTACTCTCTTGACATTGTTGTATTGGCACTTTCAGTACTTTATATTTGTGCTGGTCTTGAGTGATGCTGCTGGAATTGGAGCTTATTGTTTCAAACTTCTGGAGAGGATTAGATGCTGGAGGCCAAAGATATACGTACACATATATACGGAAATGACTTTAAATGCCTAGTTAAGTTTTTTCCCCCTGAATATCACATGCAATGTCTTGATTTGATGTCTTGTTTGAGGCTTAAAACAGCAACAGGTTTTATCACGTCTTGCTTTCTATGGAAAAAAGAATGGGGAAAAAAAGCATAAATCCTAAGAGAGGAAATTCAAAATGAGATTTTTTCTCAGCTGTAGCTGAGAAAAATGAAATGACAAAAAATGATCTAAAATATTAATTCAATTAACATTTAGTTTAAATATAAATGATAACAATGGGGATATAACCCAACAACAGGACTGCAATATGTCTAATGCTGATTTATTACATTTAAGAATAATAAATTCATCCATTTTAAAGAAAATCCATTAAACTTTCAATACTCATTCATGCATCCTTTCGCTCTGTCCTACCTGAAGACATGGAGCCCAAACAGCAGGAGGAGAAAAAACTTCAGAGTCTCGCCAACAAATTTACTTCAGAAGTACACAAGACCAAAAGTACACAGTGACTCTGTCATGAAAAAGCAAGACACTCCAACCACCATCAAGGAAGACACCGTATCTGCTCCTCTGAAAGTCTGAAAAGAACTTGATTCTCTTGCAGGTCTCTGAGGAAGACGCCTGGGAAAAATGTGACTGCTGCTCTCAGACCCAGCCACTGTGGCTGTTCCTCTGTGCCTGTGTACGTGTGTGTGTGTGTGTGTGTGCGGGGAGGGTATGGCGGCCTCTCTTTGTTGTCCACGGTAAGAGGATCCCAGCAAGTGAAACAATACCTGTCTATTCAAACAGAGATGAACAGACTTAACTGAGTCACGCTGAGCCAATCTTAGCTAGGCTGGGACAGACCAGACGGAGGCAATGTGAGAAAAGGAGGGAGGCAAGCCTTTCAGCAAATGACCAGTCATTAACTATCAATGTGTCTTTGTGTGTGTCTGCATGTTTCACCATCAGACTCTGGGGGAGCTAAAGGGGGTGATGGTGCTCAGGGGGTCTCTTGGAGTTGAAAGTAGGAATAGGAAATGGGGCAGATAGAGTGAAATGGATCACTTTTTACCTAAGCGTACACTCTCCCTCTCTGTAGAGGTAACCCACACCTGCATTAATAATTGAGGGATGCTGTTTGTGTGTGTGTGTGTGTGTGTGTGTGTGTGTGTGTGTGTGTGTGTGTGTGCCCAAAAGGTATCCAGCCATTGTTTATCTGTGCTGTGCAGTAAATATCTGCACCCTGTATTTTATCCGCATTGAAAGTCAGCAAAACTCTGGTTTCTCTGGTTTGGCAATTCTCCAGATCTGAATTAAGGGGATAAGGATTTACTTCTGATAATTACCACTCTCAAACTGTGGCGTGACATCTTTATCAGTACAGTTCTACTTACACACACACTCACACACACTCGTTCACATGTGCTTGCTCAACTGTCCTAATATTCCTCTCACTCTCCCACCTGAGAAGGGCAGCGCCTGTCACTCATGCCAATGAGATTTCTGGGTATTTAACAGTCTGTGAGTCAATCCTCTTCAGCCTCAAATTGATCTCATCTCAAATGGAGCCAAAAAAGACAATTTACATATTCATGGTGAAACAGAACAATGCTGACTGAATCTGATGAAGGTCACCTTCAAAGGAAGCCGTAGCTGATTTCCGCTGATCAGTGTCAAGTGCTGGCCATATAGACAGAGGAAAAAGAAGAGCAGTCAATGGGATGTCCATACACAGATGGCATAAAAATGAGTATTTTTAGACTCTTAGAGCTTTTATTCGCTGTCTCACCAGTGAAATATTAAAGAGAATTTGATGTTAATTCAGTGACCGATTTAGTAGTTACAGTGTGTAGTTATGACTAATAATATTTCTATTTTTATTTCCTCTCTTTTGTCTTTAGACAACTTTCTGCAACTCACTCCACTCTCAGTGGACAGCTTTAAATATTTTTTCTTGATTTTTTTGTATACTATTAAGGCCTTTTCCTTTTGTTAACTATTTTTTTTTGTTGACAGCGAGGACTTAGTGTACGCGTTCATCTGTTTCACCAGGGATCACGTATGACTTTGTTGTCTGCAAAGTAGACGCTCATCAAGGAAAACATAGCCTAGCCTTTCTACCTGACAGAAAGGAGGGTGTGTGTGTGTATATCTGTCTGTGTGTGAGGTTACAGAAATCTCTGGTGATGACAGCCATTGATCATTCAGCTTTGAAATGGTTGAACATCAGCATATTTTAAGCGACAGGGTTTTTGAACATAAATGAAAGATTATTTGAAGCATAGAAAAGTATCAAAGGGGCATCCTTACTGTCAGCTTATGAATTTGTTATGCTAGCATTTAGGATAATGCAAGAATGAGGCTAGACTGTGCCAGGATTAAACCAGGATTACAAAACACCAAAATGTCAGTGAGCACTTTGACCCCACATGCTCCTCCTGAAAAGTCTGCTCAGTGCTTATAATCAAATTCACTTTGACAAAGTTTGCAGTGACTTGTGTTCTGCTTTTATGTTTCCTGCAGAGAAGAAAAAGGTGAGTTCAGTTTGTGAATGTTATGGCAGGTAAAGTCAAATTTCAAACTATGACATTCACACCTGCGGGAGTTGTCTTACTCCAGCTGGAACTCTGAGTCACATTCACAAAAATGTGAAATAGCTGGTGCTTTAAAGATCAGATGAGACAAATGAGAAGCAGCTTCAGCGCTGAGAGATGGACAGCGTAGAGAGACAGGGAATAGCTTTTATCGAGCGTGACACAGAGAAATGGGATCTGGGTTTGTGGGCACTGGAGTGGTAATTGATTCAAGAATCTAGATCTGCTCTGAGGCTAACCTCAGGAACATTGTTGTATGGGAGCTGATATGCAGTGTGATAGCTTAAATACCTATTTGACCAAGACTGAGTTTCAGCTTGGTGAAGAGTCACTCCTCAGACTGATGGCTGTTTCTAATAGCTTGCCATGCTAATTCAGAGCCAAAACTGTAATTAGGCACTTGCTCATTCATTTTCAGCTCTTCACTGCTTCCTCACCAAATGAATTCTGTGTGTTGAAAGTAACGTGGCTCTGGAAATGGAAACAAGCACGACAAGTGGTACTGTACTCCAGTGAAGCCAGCACAGAGACTCTGAGCCTCATTAAGAAGCTTTAAGAAGGTTAACACCGAGATGGAGCCACTTTCTCATGAATCCCTATATTCAAGCAATATATAAGCAATTAATAAATGACTTTGGGAGTGGAGATAAGACCACTTTCACATGTTTCTATGCATTGGTCAGTAATTCATCTTCATCTCCTGTGAAGCAAAACTGGTGTATTAATAAGTGATACATGTTTGATATTATAAAATAACACAATTATAATCAAATATGTCCACAAAGTTCATAGCCATGTGCAAAGTTGATCTAACAAAGACGATCATGAGATACAGCTGAAAGTGCAGGG
This sequence comes from Terapon puta, assembly GCA_028564955.1. Classification (NCBI taxonomy): domain Eukaryota; kingdom Metazoa; phylum Chordata; class Actinopteri; order Centrarchiformes; family Terapontidae; genus Terapon; species Terapon puta. The sequence continues at coordinate 14,857,272 of JAOXYL010000090.1, forward strand.
GAATCTTGTGAGTTGACCTTTAAATGAATGTTTAAAGTTAAATTTCTTCTTCACACTGCTATTTAAAAGGTCAACATTTGAAATAAACCTGCCTCAATAAGTTTACACCAGATTTGTAAAGTTATCAAAAAGTTTGTGAAATATATGAACATGTGCATAAATACCTTTCCATTTGCTTGCAATCTGCTCGTACCTTAATCAGGTCTGCCCAGTACCCAGGACGAGGTGCAGGGGAGGCCAGGTCTACCAACAGCTGATCAAGATAAACTCTTAGATGGGTAAATAATCATTAATCAGCTCATGCGTTTTGCATTCATTACTGTTTGTGGCTCCAAAGTCATTAGGAGTGATATGGTCACATACTGTAACTGAGCGAAGCACCAAAGCTGCTAATGAAGGGCCTACCAATCTTGTTTACATCCTCTACTGTGAAATATATTCTATTTGCGTTTGTCAGTGTTTGACATGAGTTTGTTTGGTGTGATGAATGATGAATTTTTTAAGAGAAAAGATTTAAATGTTATTGATGTTTTCCCTGCAGTGACACGCCAAAAGCATCTCTGTTACAAATTTCTTTACCAAGAAAAGAAATTATCTACCAAAGTAGCTGCTATAAGTCAGAATGTATCAAATCCAAACAGTGCTCTGTTATGCTTTTTAATCAATCACAAAAAGCTAGGGGAGGAGCACGGTGCAGTTTAGTGGGCTGGCTGTGTCTGTTCCAATTACAAATGATGACAATGCAAAATTCAAATTGGAAAATGAAAGAAATTACCATTTGGGTTTTGAAAAGCAGCATGAATATGGAAATATGTAGACGTGAGGAACTGGTCTTTGTGATTATACACTCATGGAAGATGATAATAAATTCAGGCAGAGCTGTTTACAATCAAAGCAGAGAGTTCTCTGCCCCCGAGGACAAGCTGAGCTGAGGCACATTTCAAGGTGAGCTGAACAGTAGATGGAGGAGCAGGGATGATAAATGTCAACATCCGTGAAGGATTTTGGAATATATACTTACCCATACTCATCTGAATATTTGAATATTTTTAGCTTAGCTTTTAGCATACGTTGTTATCTCATAGCCCAACAAATATAGCAGAAACTCTGTTTTGAGTATATGTCATCTTGGCCCGTTCCTCTTGAGCCATATCTCTCAGGCCCGTCTGTGTGCGTGACGGGAGCAGGGGGTGATGCAGGAGTCAGCCTGAAAAAGAATAAATCACTTGTGGAAGCAGCTTTGCAGAGTGGCAGCAGATGACACCCGGAGGGAAGCTGGAGGATGGCAGCGGGCACGAGGGGCACTCAGGCTGCCTTTCTTTATAATATTACCCGGCAGTTTGTGGACAAAATGTTTGCAAGGGCAGGTCGTTCTTAGCACCGGTGGTCCATCATAAGAAAGCAGGGAGCACACGGGGACACGGCGCCTGGATCACGGAGGAGTGTCGCACTGCTCGTGTCTGACTGACGACGTGCGTGCGTTAGCGGAGCGAAGACAAAATGGCAATAACGCTCATTTTTACTGAAATGTCTCCTCTGCGTTTTGTGCGCAGGTGACGCGTAGTTCAAGAGAATATTTGCTCTATGTTTAGTACAATGAGGGCTTCAGTATGTGAGCGGAGAACGTCGACGAAAGTGCATATTACCCCAGCAGGTCCTCAAACATTTATGAGTTCTTCAGCTCATGTTGCTCCACCGAGGCCTGTTAGATTTCATTGCATAATTCTGTGCACCGTTCCAGCCTCTATTGTGCCAATGAACCTCTGTTTATTTGCCAGGATGTTTTCTATCACTGCTCCCACAGCTCACAAGCCAGAATAACAATGACTTTTCATCATCGAAAGGACTGGTTGATCCCGTCTCGTGGAGCAGATTGTTGCGAAATGCACTCGCACAACTGCCTTCAGCAAATACCTCAAGCTGTCTTCACAGTGCCTGGAACGTAATCTCACTCTTAAAACTAAATTAAACTCTGTCTTTATGCCTTTCGAATATCTTCCTGACAATACGTGCAATAAATGTTATTTATCACCCTGAAGTGCAGTTTTCTCTGAGGTCTATAATGAAAACCACAGGATATGAAACACTTTTGGTATTATTTACAATTTTCCCTTATTCATCACTATACCCTCTCTCAAGAGCAACTTCAAAGATGTGTTGTATGCTGCTCAAAATGCATTTGCATGACGCCAAGATAATAGCAGGCACGCTTATTTAGAGACGTTTTGCTGTCAGGGCAGAGCTAAATCAAAGTGTTAAGAGCTGTCCATGGTTATCCACCAATTCATCCTCCTGACTGCCTTTCTCCATTGTTCCTCCCCCCCTCCTTTTACCATCTATCTATCTATCTATCTATCTATCTATCTATCTATCTATCTATCTATCTATCTATCTATCTATCTATCTAT
>JAOXYL010000090.1:14868278-14896316 GCA_028564955.1 Terapon puta
TGTGTGTGTGTGTGGGTGGTTGGGTGTAAACAAACAAAATTTTCTGATGTTATGGTTTCTCCTTTATTAAAAAAAAAAAGTCTCTTCATCCACTATGTCAGGACTTCACTTACGTCTTTGTTAAGCATCTTTCCTGATCACCACGATCAATCCAGTCTAGTCTATTGTGTGTAAATCATTATTTGTAGGTGTAACATTAAATAAATAATGGTGAAACATAAATACTGTGTGGGGCTGTGGCTCTTTAGTGTATCTCAGCATTCAACCATAACATTGCAGCATGTGATGAAGGAAGTGAAACCAGATCATGCTTTGATTGAGGAAGTGACTCGTCCAATAAGCAGCTCAAAGTGCTTGTAAACAAAAACAACAGCAGGGGGTGACCAAGACAGAAAAAAAATAGTATTGTTCATCAGTTCTGTCTTACGCAGTATGGAAACCCAACCCTCGGTTCCTTCCCACGTTACTGAAAAAAATACCCGTCTTTGTTTTGATGGCTCTCTAGGGCATCTTTGCTGACAGGGCGCTATCAGACTCGCTCAGGTGTCTATCCGGGAGTGTTGTACCCAGGCTCCATCGGCGGTCTTCCTTTGAATGAGACCACCATTGCTGAAGTGTTGAAACCTCTGGGCTATGCCACGGCTGCCGTCGGGAAGTGGCACTTGGGAGTCGGGGCTCGCGGCATGTTCCTTCCAACCAATCAGGGGTTTGACCAGTACCTCGGGATCCCCTACTCACACGACATGGTCAGTGCCGCTATGTTTTGTTTTGAAATGAAATGTGTCACTTGTTTTTTCTGTGTTTTTCATTTTAAGGTTTTCCCTTCTTTCCCAGGGTCCCTGCCATAACCTGACATGTTTCCCTCCTGATGTGAAGTGCTACGGACTGTGTGATGTTGGCACCGTGACTGTCCCGCTAATGCACAACGAGGACATCAAGCAGCAACCTGTCGACTTCCTCGACCTGGAGCGGGCTTACAGTGACTTTGCCACTAATTTCATCACCATGTCAACCGAGAAAAAACAGCCGTTCTTCCTCTACTATCCTTCCCACGTAAGCTATGAGAACAATCTTGGATAGAGTGCCCCTCAAGCTGTCAAAGACACACTTACAATCAGTCCCCCTGGTCTGTTTGTTTTGAAAAAATGCCACGTTAGAGGAAGAAAGAAATCAACCCCATGTGGATAAATCATGGCAACTTCGTGCGATGAGGCAGTAAATACCACAGTGACTGCATTTTCTTCTACTTCCTCGCACAGCACACCCACTACCCGCAGTATGCTGGTCCAGGGGCAGCTGGGAGGTCTTTACGGGGCCGCTTTGGAGACGCCTTGTTGGAGCTTGACAACACAATAGGAAATCTACTGGCAACCCTTGAGAAGACGGGAGTCATCAACAACACACTGGTCTTCTTCACTTCGGACAATGGGTTAGTTTTTACCCCTGCTTTGTTTTTGTAGTTACTTTAATACCCTCTCATGCAAATATTTTAATCTTCCTCCACATTAGCTGTGGTAAAGTCGTGTCTTCTTTCTTCACTCTGAGATTATGTTGCATTATATGTTTGACTTCTTTCATATTTGAGTTATTGCCTTCTCATGATGTTGTTCTATTGTCCTTTATGAAATTATAAAATGGAGCAATTGTCTTGTCTCCGCAGGCCTGAACTGATGCGCATGTCCCGTGGTGGTAACGCCGGCCTTCTGAAATGTGGAAAAGGCACCACATACGAGGGGGGCATGAGAGAGCCGGCCATCGCCTTCTGGCCAGGAATCATCAGACCAGGTCGGCACAGAAAACGTTGAGACTGGGTCAACTTTGACAGAAAGCTGAGTTAATTTTCCCCTTTCAAAGACCATAGTGGTGGTTTTTGCATTTTTCAGTCACACACACTGAGCATTACTCATGACTCTTTACAAGCATGTCACAACTATTTCATACATTCCACAAATCGACTGGTCTCTTTTGGTTCCAGTATGAAAATAAATACCATGTTCAAATCACATCACATGCCGCCTTTTCTTGACAGCCCCTGCTCTCTCTTTTCAGGCGTGACTCATGAGATAGCCAGCACTCTGGATATCCTACCTACCATCACCAGGCTGGCCGGAGCCACACTACCCCAGGTGATGCTGGATGGGGTCGATATGACAGAAATTCTTGTCAACCAAGGAAAGGTAGTGGCATCACACCTTCTGCTCTACAAAGATTGATATTTTGAAAGCTGTTGTAGTCTGTTCTAACTTTTTTTTTTTTTTTTGGTAGAGTAAAAGGGAGACAATGGTGTTCTACCCCACAGACCCAAATGAGAAGTATGGTCTGTTTGCTCTCAGGCTAGGGAAATACAAGGCCCACTTTTATACACGAGGTACTGTAGGCTACATACGCACAGTTTTTTAAACATCAAACATAATCACACTATCAGAACAGGTTAGCGTGTTTTTGACGTTGGCTTGTCCATGTTTGTGCCTCAGGCGCCACCCACAGCGGTACTACCCCAGACCAAGACTGCCCAGTGTTTGCAGTCCTCAAGGCCCATGACCCACCTCTTATTTTTGACCTGGAGGCTGACCCCTCAGAGAACTACCCTCTCCCTGTGGTGGGAATACCTGAGATCGAAGACCTGCTGGAGAGGATCAAGAAAGTCAAGGAGCAGTTTGAATCATCCATGGTGTTCGGAGAGAGCCAGATATCAAAAGGAACAGACCCGAATCTGGAGCCATGCTGCAATCCTCAGTGTAGCCCCAAGCCTCGCTGCTGCCAGTGCTGATGGCAAAAAATTGGCTGAAGTTACTGCACTGATTTAAGCTTTAAGATTGCTCTGTGAAGGCACAACATGTGATGCTGAGTATTATTATTTAATGATGCAACGCCACTTGTGGACAGCTATGCTTCAATTACTGTTCATACTGAAAAGTGATTCTGCAAACTATCTGTTTCCTCAATGAGGAGATGATTTTTTCAATGTTAGTGATGACTATATTTCTAACTTGTGTATAACAATGCACTGTATGTGTCCTGACTTATTCTATTTAATACACAATTTATGTTTGATTTATATGCAACTCCCACCCCAGCCTTCTTTATAATCATAATATATATTTGTATGGAGTTTTAATGTGAACATGTTTTGCAACTATTTTTAATCATGCAAACAGTCAAGAGCAGATATGAACAATAACGACAATGATCAAGTTTTCGGACATCAAGCATATATTTTATTCAGAAGACCAAACCCATGACAAGGCAGAGTGATTTTTTTTGTCATTTTTTTTTCTTTGTTTTCCCTGGAATTTTACAAGTCCTTGTTTTTAAAGATACAAGATAGGATATGTTTCTTCTGTCACATACTGTTTTGCTCTAGGTATACAGTGAAGAATCTTGTTAATGTAATAAAGTCAAAAGTTTGGTTTAACTGTTAATGTATGTCTCAGCGACTATATGGGACTAGGTCATCCTCAGAGATTGTTTTTGTGTAGCTGTGTGGAAAGAAGGGTTTTTAACTAGGCTGTAACAAGATAGAAAAACAGAATCAGAAGCAAATAGATACAGATCAGAGATGGGTCACACTGGTTGGAGCTCAAGGGCGATTACTATAATCGGCAAGACGCAGTAATAGTTTTCCAGTGGCAGCTGACTCAGTCACTATTCAGCTCTAACAGCAGATTGGTCAGTAGTCTGGTAGGTGTGTCACACACTAATGATGTCACATCTCACAAATGTGCCCTAAATGTGCTGCTGAAGCCTGTCTGTAGAGTGTTATGGAGAATTGGCAGGAACCCAGATGCCACCTGTGTGACTGAGATAACTTGTGTAGAAACATGAGACATTGAAATAAAATTATTGCAGATCACGGATATTTACGTGTTTTTCTTTTCATTCAGGGGTTTTTGTCTGGTTGTGATCTTTTTTTATTTCTTTTTAATTAATGTACATATTAATTTCATTTCATAACATACTCAACATAAAGGACACAGCACTATCTTAGATTCGCTATTATATATACATGATCTAACTGACAGCGATACATATGTAGATAACATCCTACCTCCCTCCTGCCGTATTAGCTTTCAGTGAACACTGAAATCTTGCAGCTCTGAGTGTGTGTTCGTTCAGGTGGATTTTGACTGAAAGCAGCACAACAAAAGGCTAAACAGTGTCTGAAAAAACAATGTGAATGGTCGGGGTGGTAAACCTCAAAGCCTGAATATTAAGATAACTGGTGAATGCATGATTTTTTTTAATATACCCCCTCCCCTATATAAGGTGCTAAACTTTAAGTTAGTGTAAGCTACAATAACCCCAAAGTGGGTTATTGTGTCAAGTGTGAATGATGTTTTGACCTTTGACCTTACTAACAAACAAATAAATAAACAAACATATGGCCTTCCCTTTTCTCCATCGTACTTAAAAAAAAAGATCAAAGTTTAACCGTCTATAAGACTATAAAACCTCCCTTTTGATGCTTTATTAAAGGTTTGATTACATGTGATACCAGGACCAGGTATTAGCAGGGCGCTCTAACTGTACAGTAGGCACACTGCAATACAGCACTTACTGATGTGTCTACTGCTCAATCTAGTTCCTTTTCCCTCATTGAAACTGCCAAGTCAAAAGAAAATGGAGACTAAGACTTCGCTGAAAACCAGAGTTAAACAGTCAGAGGTGTGAGAATATGGCTTTTCAGAGGACCTTTGCTCTCTTTGACCTAAAAGTCACATCAATCATAGCAAAGCATACAGTGATCCATGATTTACAGTTTTCACAGCTGAATGATTTCCAATGGAAGCTCCCCACGGTGAAGGTCAGCAAACAGTGCAACTTTGAAGAATGGACAAAAGTAAAACTGTTCTGTCCTATCATCCAAATGTGCCAGCAGTTACTGCACCTAATCCAAAGTGGATAAAATGTCTGCAGGGGCTAATGACATTCAAAGTTGATTCCAAGTCATTACAGCTTTTCTAAAGTCCCTTGCACCTGCGGTTACTCCTGTCAGAGTGAGTCAGTAATACCCACAAGCCCCCCCACCAATCTCACTTGTGAGTGTTTCTTAATTAGTCTGGATGAGGCGCCTGTATGTCTACTTTCTATACATGTATTTACAACACACACTACGTCTTGTACGCGACACAGGGGTAATCTCGGACCAAGGACAGTTCACTGCACTCTCTCTACTTTGCTCCAATGTCACTATCAGTAGAAATCAAATTAGCAGTTTGTCAATATTGAACAAATACATATTTACAGTTAGATAAACGCCAGCCCCTTGATTTTACACCATTCCCTTACTGATTGTTGAGCTGCTTGCCATTCACTTGGATATGTGTATTTCTTGGTGTGTCTGTGTGCAGTAACCCTACTAGCCATGCATTGAAAAGTGAAACAGCAGTAGTAGGTATATTGTTTTCATTTCAAAAGAGGAACCTTTAAATAATCAGGTGCTCAGCGTCTTAGTTTTATATCATAAAAAAAGATAAAAGAAACAGGCAATCGATCCATCGAGATGATGGAAATAAACAAAAGAGAGAAAGAGAGAGAGAGAGATGGATGAAATCAGTCAAATGTCTAGCATACTGTAGAAATGAAGATCCCAGTTCTAGAGGGACACAGGAGAGGATTTTACCATGGAGAGAAGACCCCCCCACTGACAGCGCCCTCTGGTGGCAAACTCGATGAACATACACAAGCTGAGGAGAAAGAAGGTGGTCGTCATAGCAACACTTCTTACTCCAGGTAAATGTCCTCTGTGGGGCAGGCGTACTCCAGATGTTCCTGGTAGTATTCCTGGAAGGCTCGTCTGCAGAGAAGACAGACAGTCAACGGCTATGATCAACCTGCCAGGCTGTAAACAGAGGACAGTAATGCCTGCCTTCCTAACAGTCATGCTCTGACTGTTTACAAGGAGGTGGCTGGTTGGTGCACACGAGAACACTTAATCAGAATAATTCTGCAGAAAGTACAGGACCACTTTTGCTAAGTCAAAGGAGGGTAATTGTTTGTGTTAGTTCTCCTCATTGGATCTATTCCAGCAGGATGAGAAGCTGATCGATGAAACAGTTCTGCCCATCCCTAAATGTGCTGCCTGCTCTCTCTCCATCCAAAGACAGTGTCTTTAATTATTCAGACTCTATACCGCTGAATCAGACATGAGTAAGTCTTAAATCATTATTTAACCTTACACACATACACCCACATAAATGCTTATTGTGCAAAAGATACCTCCATCGCCATTCACCTATCCAGCTACAGAAAAGAGTAACTGGAAGTGGATGCACTGTAATGTACGTATTTGAAATCAGACCACAATAAAAACTAATCAGAAAGAACACTTTAAAAACTGTTAAAACTCTTATCCAATCTCTATTTAGGGCCGTTAGCATTTCTACCATAATTATAGTGCATTATTAGTTGAGTAGATATGTCAATTCAGACAAAAAACAGAAACATAAAAGGGGTGTTAAATTATTACTGTCCCGTCATGTACGTTTGATGCAGAGTAATTGATATACTAATGTGATCTGGACTCACCCAACACACTCTGCTACAGGTCGCATGGACTCCTGGGATACAAACACATGGCAAGCAAATCTGTTCAGCATCGGGTGCTTGGTGATGAAACCAAAGTAGCTGCAGAGAGAGGAAAACAATATGATGAAATCAGTCACTCATTACAATGTGCACTGACAACAAGAAGACGGAAATCCATGAGGATCATTTACCAGTTGTTTCTTGGATGGCATCCGCAGAACGAGATGTTCTTCATCTGGAAGAAGTGACTACATCTGTCATACTGAACGTGGAGAAGGACAGACAGGGAAGAAGAAAAAAAGTTAATCTAAACTTAAATCTACATGGAATTGGTACAACATTATTCAATTTTGAAAGCATAATTGACTTCAAATTATTTGTGATTCACAGATTTATTCGTTTATTTTCTTATACCTCATCAAGGGTGTCATATTCATCCTCCAGGCTCATGATCAGTTTCACTCCTTGCAAGCTAATCTCCAGCTCACACAGAGAAGGAGGTCGCACATGTACCGTCCGTTTCCTCGATATTGCAATCTAACGGACAGAAAATATTTCATATAGCTGGCATACTGTACACTCTTGGGTCTGTTTTGTGTGACTGAGCGTGTGTTGCTGTTTTCCGCTGAGCTTACCTTCTGCATGGCAGCACAAAGAATGCCGTTGCCTTGGTGATAAGGTACCTCAACAGATCCCAAAAACTGAACGCTGAAAGTCTCAATCCATGCTGGATTTCTTTTCATTCCTACGAGTTGCAATTTAGACACACACAGCCAGAACATGTGATTCTTCGGACATTCACAATGACACAGAAGAATTTATGGTGGACGTGTCTTTCAACTCACCCAACAACTCCTTTGACTGGCCTATGACCTCATGGGCATAGAAAGCTGGAAAGATCCCTCTCTCCCCTGTCCGCATGTTATAGCCTCGGTACCAGTAGTCATCCTCTTCTTCCTCCACATATAAAGGATCATCCACATCCAGCTCCAGCTCATCTGCATGTCGGGGAATGAACCTGCAGAGAGCAGCAGAGAGGTGGCGGACAGCAAAAAAAAAAAAGCCTTTGTTATTGTCATAAGGGACGTAACCCTTACGTCATATCCCTGCAGCTGGGCCTCCTTTAGATTGGAGTTCATTTTTTCAGGAAACCTCTGTTTGTGTTTCAGAAGACATTCATTGGGGAGAAGAGCCAGAGAGTGATGAAACAGCGGATAGAGACGTGTTGGGTAGAGGGAGACAAAGAGCTCTAAATGTGGGGACATTGTCACAATTCTGAAAAAGGACTGTGGTAAGGCAAATACACAATTATACATGCGCAACATGTTCATGTAAACAAGGGAAGTGCCTGTAGCTTTTTCTGTCGCACTCGCTTCTGCACACAAACAAAGGCACAGACACAGGTGGTGGCTGATGTGATTATCATCGGCCACCCTGCAGCTCTCGAGCCCAGCTGCAGCTCGGACATCCTCCTCCATAACATAATTTGTGATTCACTATTGCTACATGACCCCTACAGCACACTGAAATAATCAAACATTATTGTACAATTGACAAATTGTTTTTTTTATCTGCCCGAGGACCTTTCCCACGGACACAAAATGTCTTTCTCAAAAAAATTGAAAATGTATTCCACCATACCAATTCTACAATTGAAGAAAATGACTTATTTATCTCCATAGCTCCGTAGCATTGTCAAAGATTTGTGTGCTTAAGGTTGCCTTACCTGTAGACTGCTCTGTGTGTCTGGTCCCTCTCCTCTCCGTTGATGGTACAAGAGAAAAGTCCAAAGGATTCTGTGCCTGTGGGCAAACAGACACCACTTCTTAGAATGTTTTAATTTCATGAGGAAACTGAATGAAACAGAGACTGAATTAAGACTGAATGTCTGAAATAAAATACACCGAAAGCTTTTTTTTCCCCACAAGCTGTTTGTTTGGGGGGATATTTCATTTCATGTAAGTCTTACATAAGGAGCACTAAATGTAAGTTAATTGGATTTGTCAAAGAAGCGATGGCAAAGCCTTGTAATGAGCCTTTAATTATGCAAATTACCCTTCATTAGGGATATGAATCTTTAAGTGTGAGCACTGATTGATGACGGGTGTACTGGGAGGCAGACCCTCCCATAGGTCTTGTGCGGGCCCCCTGCCAAATTTAGATAACATGTTAATGCATCATGCTGACAGTGATGGGTTAAACTCTACAGTACATTCATTCTATGGCCCCTATTATTGATACTGCTGGACCATATCCTATAGGGTATGTAATTTACAAAAGAATACTGTGACATTTTATGCTCTAATACTCTAGTCACTTTCTTGCAGTTAGATGTGGTGATCAATACCACACCTGTGTGTGTGTGTGTACACTAAATATGAAGCCAGGAGATGTTAAGTTTAAAGGCGATTCTAGGATCAGAGGTTTAGGGGTGCTCAGCACCCAGAGAGCTGCCTGGCCAAGAAAGATAAATAGTTGTTTTGTACATTTTAACACAAATTTTATTTCCACATTTGTGATAGAAAAGCATAACACTTTTTGGGAAAGCCTGTGATTAAACCATCAAATCTAATAAAGGTTATTTAAATATTGAGCCACAGCAAAACAGGAATGGACTGTAATCCTAAAAGAAACATATCGTAACAGTATGTTTGTTTCTGGAGTAAAGCAGCCCCTTAAAGTGGGTACCAAAGACACCAAAAATGGACCTTGTACTAATTTTTGGGCTTTTATCTGAAATGCAATGCATTTTCAATGTTTATCTCTGCCTTTTTCCTTCTTGTCTGCATTATATAAAACAAATACATTAATAAGAATACACTTCAAAAAAAAAGAAATGTACTTGAAATCTACAAAATAATAATAATTAAATAAATAAATAGCTAGTCTGTAGCACCTTGGCTTTGACACATGGACAGCTAGCTTCTCTCACTGCGGTTCAAACACACTGACAACCTGATGTGTTTGCTAGCTAGAAAAAAACGTCAACTAACTCCCAGATAACAACATAAACAGTAACCTACAATTAAATGCAGCAAAAATCAGGTCTGGTAATGATAATAATGTGTTGATATTGAATTATAGAAGTTAAGAATTGTGCCACATATGTTGGTTTAAGCCAGGTATTTACACCACTACTACATATCTGCCACACTTGAAAACTTCCCTTTGTGCTCAGAGCCAGAGAAGGATGCATCAAATCATTTTTGAAGCAAGGGGGGGCTTGTATTCTTATTGTTAAAATATTACCTTTCAACCAAGTGCTGTGTGGTTTTGAAGCAAGATATGATGTGATAATGCGTAAGTCCCAGAGATACTTGCTTTTGGAAAGATGCTGTTCCCCCCTGCTTCCAAATTTCATACTAAGCTAAGTTAACCATCTTCAGGTGGTAGTTAGGGTTAGGGTTTTTACAATTTACAGATTAGAGTTGTATGGATTCATATATCTCTGAGAATATACATATTTGGTCATTTTTCCAGAGGGGTGCAGTGTTTGAATACCCTTGTGTGTGACTGTGTTACTTACTGGAGGAGCGGGAAGTGCTATTGACAAACACGTTGAGGAACTTCTTGGAGAATGGAAGGTCAGCTTCAGGGGAGGAGTCCTCTGAAGAACTCAGCAGTTCTGGCCTCACTTCCTCCTCATCACGATTGTAGCCCACCTCTGATGTGCCCAAAGGCTCCTCGTCACATAATGTGGAGAGCTCACTGTCATCACTCAGAACAGAGGTGCACCTGAGAGGACGATATTTGTACATTTCAAACTTTATTTAGTGTTAGACAGGCAATGTAGTCTTTGAAAATGTGAGGAAAAGTTATACAGTTTTACCACTAAAAATGGAATAAAGACTACAAATGCTATCCTTAGCTTTCACACATATTATTGTCACTGCATACCTTCTGAGACTGACTAGTTCCAACGTAGTATTCTCATCAACCACTAGTGTGTACTTCATGGAGTCATAGGCTAGTCCTTCATCTTCATTCGGGGGCCTCAGAGCCAGATCTTTCTCACACAGTGGGAGGTCATGATCAGATGCGGGATGGTCTTGAACACTAGGATCAATTGGTGGTGAACTATCAAGCTCTAAATCGCTGTCCCTGTAGGACTGCTTCCTCAAGCCACCTAGGAATGGGTAAGAATCTCCATCATCCTCCTCTTCATCATTGTCTGTGGAGTAAGTGAGGCTGAAACAGCGGTTGGTCTGGGCGGTGGGTATGTCCAGTGTCAGGCTGTGTTTAACCTCAGTGATACGCTCCAGAGAGGCTGAGGAACGACTCGTTGGCCTGGGCTCAGTTTCTCGTCCTTCATCCTTGTCGCTAACTACGCTCTCACTGAGGCTTGGTGAGTCCAGATCCTTCCTCCCCTCTAGCATCATCAGGTCATTGTTGGGTTCTTCTTCTTCCTCTTGTCGCCTTGCATTTTTTGATCGTTTTTCTTTGAAGTTCTTTTCAGTGTCTGTAGCTGTATACAAAGATTTGAAATCTGTGGATCCCCTCCCATTGTTTTCACAGTGCTCCAAGATCAAAGGGCTTATGGTGTCACCAGTAGAGTTGCTCATATAGAGAGAGGGATTTATCACTGCTCCTTCTTTTGAAGACTCTGCACTCTTCCTCCTATCCCCTGGCTCCATTGTGTCCTTCCTGTACCCTTCACTTTTCTTGTCCTTTTCCTCTGATCCCTCCATCTCTGCTTTCTTGTCTTGGTCCTCATCAGTGAAACCATCCGCATCTCCAATGTCTGAGGAAGGTGAGATGGTGTCTGAGACGGACGCCTTTCTCTTGAAGCAGTCCTCAGGACAACTGATTGGGTACGAGCCCTCTGAGATCATCCTGTTGACCAGGTTGCTGAGCAGCCACGGTGAGTCTGAGTTCTCACTCAGGTCGTCTTCACTTTCTGATTCCGAGTCTCCCTCACTTGTTCCATCATATTCATCTGCACTGGGCATTAGCCTGGGACCTACTGGCAGGTAAAAGGAGCGTTTGAAGCTCTCTAGACTATGGTCTGGCTCTATCTGCAACACCATCTGTCTGGACAGGGTGTCTTCACAGCACTGGGCTGGAGGCAGAGTCTCATCTGGGTCAGCCTGGTGTTCGCATGACAGATCATCATCCACATTCTGCAGCCCCATTAGAGCATCATCATAGGACTCAGAGGGTAAGATGGGTGAGTCAACAGGAGATGGCGTAGCAATAGTTGGTGACGGTAGAGGGGAAGGAGAGGGTAGCGGAGACCCTTCCTTGATTGGATCAGGCTGGCCCAGAAGTAGAGATGCTTTCAGTCCCACAATGCCACTGTCCTGCTCCAACTCTGTATCTGGGTCCAGTTCCTGGTCTGATGTCGGTGAGCTGGCTTCCTCGATGGAGTTGGTGAGGTGAGATGAGCGTCCACTGCTACTGTCATCACTGGTCAGGTCCAACTCTGTCTCTGAGATAGAGGATATCATGTTACATGCCACTGGACCTCCACAGGCAAAAGCAGCCTCCAGCTCCCCTTCAATGTCAGAGTCAGAACCTGGAGAGCTGAGGTCCTTGTCCTGGTCTGAAGTCACGTAACCCTGCTGGTTCATATCTGCTATTCCTGGATCTGAGGATGGAGAGGTGGAGTCATTAGCTGCTGCCTCCATGGCAGGAGCCGCAGGAGTATCCGAACTGTTGGACCTGTCAAGAGCATCTGAACGGCTGGAGGACACATAGCTGGAGAAGGAGGCAAGCTCAGATGGTTCAATAGAGGGGAATTCCACATATGAAGAATGATTCTCCTTACACACCATATCATAGGTCTCCTTACACATGAACTCAACTTCAAAGTCCTTCTCCAGTTCTTCATCAGACAAGGGTGTGTCAGCACCATCGTTGGCACCCATAGGTGCAGTTGATGACAAGCAGCGACTGGTTGCATCTGGGTCTAGGTCATTCTCCGGCTCCATACCTGACTCACTGGTGATCGTATAGGTGTCAGTAGCCCGCCGATTTGAGTGTTTGTGGTTGTGGTCGCTGTTGAGGTCATGGTCCACCTCTGTGTCTGAACACTGGGAGTGCTCGTCTACAGATGGTACCCTTGCTGTCTGGATTGAAGGGTCTGCCTTTGGCTCAGTTCCATTGACAGAGCAAGGATGGGACTTGTGTTGACCAAATGAGCCTGTGAAGATAAAAAGGCAAGGAATAGTGAAGGCAAGATCAATTTGTAGAATTTAAGAGAAAGAAGAACATAAAAAATTATGAAGATGATGCATGTGTTTTTTAGAATCAGTTTAAAAAAAAAACGGGATGACGAAGTTTAGCAAATGTTTCTTGGTTAGACACACACTAATTTAGACTAGTGTAGACTAATGTAAATTAGTTTGTACAAATCACCATGACAGTGATTTGCTGAACATGTATATTTATATATATATTATAAGAACAAATAAAATTCACATCACTTTATTTCACATCACGGCACCACACAACACCAATGCTGAAGGAATGAGCTCTAAGCTTGCTGGGCTGGCCTTTTTGTTACCGTATTCTGGCCTCTCCCGCCTGTTGCCCTCCATGTCGCAAAGGAGGGGCCTGTGAGGGGACTGGAGGTTCCCGCCCTCCCCTGTCTGTTTTGGTGGAGTACCTTTGCTCTGAGACCCTGGTGCCTGGGAGACTGGAGAGGCTGGGCACTGGCCTGTCACATGGCTGCCATCTTCCAGACACGAGTGGGTTGGAGACAGACGGCCTGAAGGCAGAGTACATATTTATGTACTATATGCGAGACATCTGCGGTTTGTATATGGTCATTTTTAATGGCTGAGCTTAATTTAAACATGGCTACAATAAACCTGCCCATCTGCGACAGTAAGTTCACTGTTTATAAAGAAAATACAATTGAGACTATTGAAAAATTCATAAATCTATTATGAAAATGCCTCACTGGGGCTGATCTATGCAATTCATGTTTTGTAATTATAGCGGCCACTAGCTAAATAACACAACATAACATATGATAGTAAAGCAATGAAGAACAGATAACAAAGCAAATGGAACAAAGCAATCTAGACACAGATAGTAATAAGCCAAATAAACCATAACCACTAATACACAATGGGGGCACAACCAAAAAAAGTATATACATTCAACATAAATTACATTAAATCATAATATAACATGTTCATTTAAAAAGGTTTTTTTTTCACTCCATCATGTTACTTTCTCTTTATACTTAAAATTAGAGATGTCATAAAACTTGCATTGGTATTCATTAGTCATCCAAGTAAATATTCAAAAGAGGTGATATCCATTTATTGTAACCATTCATCAAAAACAGACTTAGTCCCTTCCAATGACGTAGCATGATCTGTGATGTTCCAATAAACCTGCTAATGCAACATGCTACCTCCTAATAAGCACAACTGGGGAATGTCTGGCAATATTTCATGTAACCAGTGCCAAAGTTCCTGCTTCATTTTGACAGCCCTAGCAGTAATTATCATCTATGAGTCACATTCTTTCAAGTTTAACTAGTGTATCATTAGTGATTAGTGTATCAGCATCAGAAGCTATATTCATCCATTTATCCACTTCTGTGTTCTAATTAAGATCTGTCTCCCAGACTTTTCTCTATTATTTACAGTTACCATACACAGTGTTTGCCTATCTTTGCCTATTAAAAAAACTTTTTAATTCCCTTATGTTGAATTTGTATGCTTCCTCTAAATATTGTATTTGACTTCAAAAGATTGGATGGGGGAAAAAAGGCCATCCCTATCTGATTAAGTGTTGTCTGTATGTCTTATTTCGGGGTTAAATACTGCATGTAATAAATGTGTGTAAAAAAAAAAAAAAACCCTACCACCATAATTATTCCAACATGCAATTAGCAATCACTACAAATGACCCTCTGTCCTAATTTCTTCAAAGACTTACCAAGATCTTGTCAAATTCTTCACAGATCATTAATCGTGTACTCACCCTGTGAGGCTGGGTTGCGTAAAGAGTCTTGCCAGCTTCCTTTCTTTGGGGACAGGCTGCTGTTGTTGTTCAGTGAATCCTATTAAGAAGACAGAAAGGGAGATGTTCAACAAAGTTGTACAATGCCATCAGAAATATTAACTACACTTAATTTGTGTTAAGAGTGTGTAAAGGACTGGACTATCAGACTGCTTACCTGCGACACAGCAGTGGTGAGGTTGAGTGTGGTGGGTCTGCTCTTTAGAGTCCCAAGAGTAGGGGAGGGAGGTGGGGAGGCAGAGGGGGATGGGGGTGCATCAGGGTCAACCTCTTCGTCTTCTTCCTCTTCCTCGTCATCATCCTCATCTTCATCGTCAATCATCTCAAACTCTTGGAAGTCATCCTGGAAGGAACAGACTGGGTGGTGCATGTCGTTCTTCTCCAGAATGAGGGAGTCCTATGGCCAGATAGAAGGGGAGAGATAAAATGATGGTGGCTCTTTGTTTTTATATCTTCAGTATATTCAGGTGTTAAACACAATATTTTAAGCATCCAATGTTCTAAAAACTAAGGGGAAACTATAATGTAGTGGACCAGAACAAAGGAAATATGCTACCCTCACTGTGTACTACTACCTTTTCTATTAAAAAGCTTTGCCAAGAACAGGCCTGTCTGACAGATGAATAGAGCAAGGGAGCACAGATGGACAGCATGCAACACAGTGTTCCTGATTACATAGAGGGCTTTTGTAAAACACAGACACACATCAGAGCACTGTGGAGGGAAAACAAGCAACACATAAACAGCCACAGTACATTTTGCTGATATGTTCTTTCGTCAGCTCTGGGTCTCCTGTGTGTGTGTTTGTGCCCCCATGAATACATTCATGTTCATATGTATTTAAGACAGAGAGGCAGCAAGCAGCCTCTTTCATCAGTGTTGCTACTGCCTTCACGTAAAACGATAAAGGTGAAAAGGGGAAAGCAATTAAGTCACTAAATACAAAGTCACCCTGGAAAAACCCTGCAGAGCCGAGCAGAATAATGGAGTAATCTTGAGGATGGGCTCACTAAGAAGTGAAGAAAGGACAAACAGTGAACACACGCAAGATAAAGATGAAAGAGCAACATGGGAGGGGTAACAAAATGAGAGTGGATCAATCAGACTTCTCTCAGGTTTCAGCTGGTTTACCGGAAAGCCTTGTACAAAATGATTTGAGGCTTAATAGACCACCCCTCCAGCACGAGCATTTGTGTATCGCTGTACAGCATCCACATTTGCCATATGGCAAATGCACTGACAGTGACGAGGCAAAGCTGATCATATTTGGTGAAATGTGGAATTGTTTAACTTATCTACACTATGAAATCTATCCATCCATCCATATATATCCATATATATATATACATCCATATATATATATATACTGTATATATATATATATATGTATATATATATATAATTACCCTTATAGTCTAGGAGGCTGTGTATATTCATTCGACCCTACAGAGTAGAGAAATACCCAGACATCCCACCAACACCACCTCCCCCTGGTGGGCCTAAAAGCTCTGAGTGAAAAATGTTGCTTGTAATATTATCAATACAAGCTGTCACACCAGAGTGCACAGTCGCTACCGCAAACATTTGTGTTTATTTTCCTCCGATCATCTCTTCCCTACTTTGAATTTGACAAGGCAAACACAAGGATTGATTCATTTGGTTTGCAGTCTGAACAGCGCAGCACTTTCTCTGCCTTTGAGTGCAGATTCCTTTTAGCGAAGGAATCAAAGCTCTCCCCCTTGCCCATTTCACTGCGCACAATTCTGCTGATGCCTTGTGCATCCACTTTATGCCACAGTAACAGAAATCAACACTCAATCTATCCACCCAGAGAGCAGACATGAATATGCATGCTTGTGTTGAATTAACATATAATTTTTGTCTGACGCAGCTGTTAATACATGATGAAATGTGTGCAAAAACAAGTGTGTGTTGGTTTGCGATGAAAACACTTCCATCGATCATTATACGCCCTCTGAGTTCACAATCTACTGTAAAGATTCACAATACTTTTTCCTCACACTGACCCATTATAGTCCATCACTGGGGATATGTGACCTATAACTCCACGACAGTGTAAAAACCCAGAGATCCATCAATGGGGGTTGTGAAAATGCCACATCTGCCAGGGAGAATAGTCTGCACTGTCAGGAGACATCCTTTAGTGAGGCCACCTGACAGACAGGCAGGCTCAAAGAAAAAGAGAGAGAACTATAAATAAGAGTTGTGTGTCGGTGAGAATCGATCCCCACGGTCTCCAGTTCCCAAGGACATCCCATCCAGCCCCGTGACTGTCCCCCTGTGTCACCCAGCAAACTTATGCAAGCACGCTCTCCAGCTGGCAGGGGAGGTGTTGTGAATGAGTTCAGCCCTTTTACACACTCACGCACATGTATTGGAGAGCACAACTGCAGTCAATGGTAATTAGATTAGTCTAGAGCTAAAATGGTGCCATACACCGGCACACCCAAACCCGTACATACTGTACCAATCCACATAAACACTCTTATGCATTATTTATATGTTTTTTAAATAGCTCTGCTTACGCCTAACATTCATACGGCCATTTTTGCTCTTCAGCAGTTGAACAGGGTGACGTCACCACATGCTCATACCAGTCTCCAAAGAGACTGACCACAGACTTTGCCATGGCTAACCTTACACCTAAGTAAGATAGTAAGATGGCAGCTCCTCTACAGCAGCACTGCCATCTTGTTTACCGAGCCGACCAGGGGACGGAGGAAAGCACTGGATAGATGAGAGAAACTGCGGTTCCTCGAGTGAACACTGACTGTGCGGCTTTGGGAATGAATTGCACACAATAGGGACTAATAAATGCCAGAGAAGAGATGAGCTGAGAATTAAGTGGTCATTCAAGGTGTAACAGGCCTTAGGCTTGGTGGAGGTGCCGAACAAGCTTGCAGACACTAAAATACAACCGTTGATTGAGCGTGGATGCAGTGTTGCCCAAGAAGAGCCTGTCTGTTCTTCTATACCCCGAACATATTGCCCTAGGCGTTTTGTTTTGTATTTTCAATGCATAAATTCCTACACTTACAAAGCCATCAATTATGGATCACTCAAGCAATACTGTTAGAATAATAGAAAACAGGAAATTATTTACTGTTTAATATATCTATGCTCATTAAGGTCACATCTTGACCATAAATGGAGCTATGCCTATATAAATGCTATCATCATAAATGTTTTGTTTGTGCAGTGACAGGATAAATTCTGTCTGTGTGCGGGTACATGTGTGCCCACATAAAGTGAATCTACCAAATATAGCTTGCAAATTGGGTGAATTTAATGCTGGGATGTCAATTATCCCTCACATTAATGGAGACCACCTAGTGAGTGATGGCCTCCATCTATCAGTCTGCCTCTAAATTTTCACATTTCAAAATCAGGGTTGTTGAGACACAGACACCATTGCTCGCACACTGAATTATGCATGTGCTCATGGTGTTCAATCAGGACTCTGAAGCGGCAGAGTTGGATGCTAGAAAGACAAGGAGTGAAGAATCAGGGGCGAGCTGAGGCAAAGAGAAGCAGGGCATGTGTGTGTTTGTGTGAGTGTGCGTGTGGGAATCAGAGGAAGATTCAGAGACTAAAAAAAACGAGGGGCTCCCTCTGTTGTGGTCTCTCTGTTTATTATGTTGATGTGCTGGTTTAAGAAGTAAATTAAAGGTCAAGGAAAAAAACACAAATCATGGTCACTGGACGTTAATCCTAACGCCCAGTGACACCCCAGATAGTAGGAGAGGACAGCCTAAGCTAGAAAAGCTGTGCCATTTTGACATTTGGCCAGTAATTACCATTCCGTCAGATATATGAAATCAGACATTGATAACGAAGCCACGTGACTGCTTTCAGCTCCAGATGACAGAATAAGCCACTTTAAGGCATCATGTGAGTGTGGCTATATGTGGCTTTTTGTTCACATGTGCATGCATGCTCCTGTCACAGAGACTAAGTACTGATTGAAAGGGTTCTGCAGATTAAGACCTGAACCTCATAACAAATTGGAATTAATCAGATCTGGGGATTGGGGCCAGGGGATAATCTCACTGTTTAGATTGGCTGCTCTTCCTTAACATCAAAGACATGCTGCCCAATATGACCGAATCGTACTGACATAAAGAGCTTCTCTTTTCATCGACAGAGTGCAGCACACAAGTTGCCGGTGAGCTGATACAGCGTCACCCACCCTACTGATGCAGGCAAAATCAAAAACCATGTGAAACCCCTTGTGCATGGAAATTTCTGTCTCACCTTTCTCTCTCTGTCATTTAAATATACACACGCACATTCAGAGGGCAACTGGGTGTGCGTCCTATCCATCCCATGTCAGCAAGATTACTTGCTCTGGGCAATGATGTAACGTAACAAGGACTGACACTATCCCTGCCCTGTTCTTTCTTGTTTGTGAAGAGAGCAGTAAGGGCCTCTGCTGATGTGGGTCTGCTGTGTCTGTGTTTGTGTGTGCGCGTGTATGTGAATGCATCAGCAGAGGCAGAGGGCACTGATGCATGGTTACCACTGTATGACCTCTCTGACAAGTGAAAAAAAAAATTCCCCTCTTTAGAGTCTCTTTTTTTCTCTGGAGGTCTCCTCACATTCTACTAAAAAAAACGGCTTCGTTACAGAGGAGCTTTGCTGGCTATCCATAATGTGTTTTGTTGGTGGATTAAAGCGGAGGAAGCAAAATATCTAGCACAGATTTACGCTGAGTGCTTACCCCTCAGAACCAACCATCCCTGAGCTAAATCCCCGTTCACAGCCACCTCGGCAGAGAAGAGGGAGAGAGAGGGAGAAAGTGCAGCGAGGAAAGCTTTGGGAGGGTGGGAGGGGGTGGCAGAGAGGTGGTGGAGAACAAGGGAGGAGGGAATCTGAGCTCTGTCTCCGAGCAACACTCTGCATAGCAGGGAGGGAAGGGAAGACACATGGGAGGGAGGGAGGGTAGGAGGGAAGGAGGTTGTCTCTGCATAGCAGCAAACTGCACTGGGTCACCCACCCTCTGCTGCAGCCGTGGCTCCACGCCACCAGCATAAAACATTTACATCCCACAGGATGGGGAGAGAGAAAGACAGAAAGAGAGGGAGAGGATATGAGATGATAGTTCTTAGAAATTGTGTAATTAAGGTCTAAGCTGGCCGGACATGTGGGATGATATGGTTAATGACTCAGTTGTTTGCATATACTTTACAACACAGCCACTTCAATGGGATGCTCTATGGAATTGTTACTTAGAATTTCTATTATTTGCTGAGGACTTCAGAGACTGTCTGCTGTTTGTTCAGATCCAGTATGTGTGCTGATGATCTGTATAATGAGTATACAGAAAATGCTTTACTCTGTTCACCAAAGACTTCTCATTTTGTCCCTGGTATTATAACATTAATATCTACGGCTTATGGTCATTACCGTAATGGCTGCGATGCTGGTAAGCTAGGTAGAGAGATGCTTACATAAGGCAGCATACAAACCAGGTCAGTCTCCATCTTTCTTTCTTTGTCACCTTAAATGAGTCGCTTTTTTAGCTCAATTTCACTATGGCTAGCTTTAAGTTACAGCACATGCCAGTTTTCTGTTTTTTCCTGCCACCCAAAGCAACTATAAAAGAGCAACAATTAACAAATAAGCTGATTATCTACAGATGTACTACACAAGTTTGCAGAAGCAGAAAATATAAAGATGTCAAAAACTTTACACACACTTGTTTTTTTCTCATATCAGCATAACAAAGAGAAAAGGTAATTTTTCAATGAAAGTAACAAAATAAGAATAAAGGCCTCACCTTCTCATATGGATCAGAGTCGTAGTTGAGTCCAATCCCACAGTCATCTGTGATTTCAGAGAGATCTTCATCATCAAACTCCTCCAGGCTGATATCATGTGCTGGCCTGGAAGCAGAGAAGAGATAATATATTCACTATATGTGAAAAAAGCCAATACTGCAATGAGTTTTGGTAGTAAAGGTTGAGACAAGATTTTCTCATTGATTTTTGCCCACTGCCCGTTGGGCCCTGGTCCGAGACAACCTGCTAACTCCTGCTAACTCCCAGCCTATGACCTTCTACCTACCTCTCCTCCTGTATGCATTAACAATCCACACTTACAAGGTATGACACATTTCAGTGGTGTGGAACACAACAGCAACACAGAGTTGTCAGGTGAGTTAGTTGAGTCTTATTGTATAAATTCTATATATGTGCAAGCTGTGGATGGTGGAAGACAATTACAAGCAGGGGCCTCTTAAACCAGAGTTTCTGAACTATTTACTGCAGTGGCACACTACAGCAGGGAAGTGTATATGTCTCTGTAATGAACCGTGGCATTGCAAGTTTTTTTGATTAGACTTTATCTCATCTTTGCCCCATTAGTTACAGCAGGCTCTCCGTTCAGCAGCCGTTAGCTTGCAATGTGTTGAAGGAAATGCTGCATTGCAGCGTTCCTAAACTAAGAAAAGGACACTCCATAGATTACGTATGGATGGGCGCTTACATCACAGTCATATAGGGTCCTGTCTAAACAATGTCATTAGTCCCGTGGAGCAAATAAGAACATGCTGATGTAAAAAAAGAAGGGGGGTCATGAAAATGGCACTGCAATAAGAGGGCCTCTATATTACTGGTCTAAGTGCTTCTAACATAAAATACTGGTAAAATAAAAAGCTAATCATAGCATATATTAAAGAGTAAAACTAAGGTTATAAAAAATATATAAAATGTATTTTACTGACTCTTGTTTTAAACATCAAATCTTGATTTCATAATATCAAAATAGCTATCAAATCTAAACAATATTAAAAGTTATGATAAGCTAAATAGTACAAAAGGATTAGATAAAACTGTGTGGTTAAGGTGATGCTGATAGTAAAGCATAGATAGAACACATACATTTTCCATTTGCGGAAAATTACAGTTGCACACAAACTATTAAACTTGACCTTGCTGCTGATAAAATTGTACCGAAGTTGCATGGTGAGGATTGTAAACAGCATGCAGACAATTTTGGGGAAAAGAACATTATTACAAACTACTACAAAATAATTAATAACCCAAACTCTAAATCATAGTGTAGTACTAAGCATCACTTTCTTAAAAGACAAGAGCAGAGATAGACAGATACATAATTTTTACCTCTTCTGGGATTTTTTATTCAAAAATTCCAACTGATTCCTAAATAGCTTTCAGCTTTGTATGTGGACTGCAGCAATCACGGGAGGTTGTGTTTATGTGGTGAATTAATGTTAGATGTGCAAATTAAGTATGTAGCTTCAAAGAACAAGGCTTGAAGGGTCACCCTGTTCTGAAGTGATACGACTGAATTCTTGATAACAGTCTGGCTGATATGGGCCTTAACATGTGTATATAAAGCCTGCCCAGATCTGAGGTGAGTCGTATCCATCCAGGGGTGTTGTGTGTACAGGAGGGATCATGAAGTACCTTGTTGCTGTTTTGTTATGTGCCGTGCTCATAGAGGGAGTAAAGTAAGTCAAGAATTTGTGATAAAAACGTTTTTCATCTGAGAGCAAAACTGTACTTTTGATTTAAATGTCCACTACAGTGAAAGCCATGGGAAGTCAGAATTCTTTGTGTTTTCACACCTTCCCTCCCCAGGATCCCTCTGAGGAAGCACAAGTCCATGCGTGAGGCCCTGAGAGAGAAAGGCATTGAGCTGCCGTACCAGGATCCAGCTCTCAAGTACCAACCCAATGAGTTTGCCACCTCTGCCAACATGTACATCAACAACTACGCAGACGTAAGAAATCCTACACTGCCTTTACATACTGTACACAGCATTTGAATGAGAACATTAACCAACTGATTGGTCTGTGTTTTTCTTTACTCTAATCCTCCTTTCTTAACCTCCAACCAATGTGTTGCTCAGACCACCTACTATGGACCCATCACCATTGGAACACCCCCCCAGTCCTTCCAGGTGCTGTTTGACACCGGCTCTGCCAACCTGTGGGTGGACTCTGTCTACTGTAACACTCAGGCCTGCAGTGAGTACAAACCAACAGGCTTTACATTTTTAAATATGTCATCTGTCACTCTCTTCAGATCTTATCTACATGTGTGTAGAACTTCTCCAGAGGACTTAGTGCAAATATAGGCTAAGCATGCAGAGCTCACAAGATTGTGTACTGTGCAAACATGAGATTTAGACAGCTAGTGTGATTACAGGAATGCTGCTAAGCATTTCCATCTTTGGGAAGCATCAGTGACTTTGTCTGTGACATGTTTATGGAAATGGCTCCAGAGCTAATCCAGATCTATGATATTTACAGACACGCACACAAAGTTCAACCCACAGCAGTCCTCCACCTACAGTGCCAATGGACAGTCCTTCTACCTGCCCTATGGAGCTGGAAGCCTCTACGGAGTCTTCGGCTATGACACTGTCACTGTGAGTCAAACCAACCAAACAAAACTAAAAGAATCAAATAAAGCACTAATAGGGGAGTGTTCATTCAGTTTTAGAAGACTAATACTGAGGCTATATATAAGTATAAACAAAGTCTGCAATTATCAGGGTTTTGGGTCCACAGGTTGGCGGCATTACGATCCCTAACCAGGAGATTGGTCTGAGCACAAACGAGCCTGGTGAGAATTTTGTGGTTGCCCAGTTTGACGGCATCCTTGGCCTGTCCTACCCTTCCATCTCAGCTGGAGGAGAGACCCCCGTCATGGACAACATGATTTCTCAAAACCTGCTGAATTCCAATATTTTCGCTTTCTACCTTTCCAGGTATAACTGGAAATACCTTCTATTAAGTACTGCAAAACATGAAGTATAATATATGCCTGCAGCTCAGCTTGGAGTTAAGTGCTAAGCATTTGTTGTTTGGTTTAGGGGAGGACAGCAAGGAAGTGTGCTCTCTTTCGGAGAAGTGGACAACAGTTTGTACCAGGGCCAGATCTACTGGACTCCTGTCACCTCTGAGACCTACTGGCAGATTGGCATTCAGGGGTTTGTGCTTTTCAACATTTCATCAACATGATATATCAAGTGGTGTTCTAGTTACTTTCAAGCATTGCTAAGTAGACTAGTCATTATAATATGACTGCTGCATGTATGGTGGGTTGCAGACTCCAGATCAATGGTCAAGAGACTGGCTGGTGCTCTCAGGGCTGCCAGTCCATCGTAGACACTGGAACCTCCTCACTGACTGCCCCAAGCCAGCTCATGGGTTACATCATGCAGGCCATTGGAGCCCAACAGAACCAGTATGGAATGGTAAGACAGATGGACAGACAGATAGACGAGCAGTGAGCTGAAGCAGTAGGACAGTTAGTCACCAATATTGTTCCTCATAGAGATCCAACTCACAAAACATGCATGCACATCAAAGGGGGAGATGCAGGGATGTAATGAAACGATGAGCAAAATGAACAAGTTTGTTTCATCTGTTCCTCTCAAACATTGTCTCTTAATTTACAGTACATGGTGGACTGCAGCCAGGTCAATAACTTGCCAACTCTGAGCTTTGTCATCAGCGGCGTCACACTCCCTCTGCCTCCATCTGCTTACATCACTCAGGCAAGTTACTACACAAATGTATTGGTGTGTGTGTCCCTCTGCGTACTGCGTATACCATGTGTTTCTAATTTGTTGGTGTGTGTGCAATGATGCAAACATTTAACTTTCTCCCATCCGCACCTACAGCACTACCAGAATGGATACCAGTACTGCTCAGTGGGCATCACCCCCACCTACCTGCCCTCTCGTAACGGCCAGCCGCTGTGGATCTTTGGAGACGTGTTCCTCAGGGAGTACTACTCCATCTACGACCGCACCAACAACCGTGTCGGCTTTGCTGCAGCTGCCTAAGCGTAATTAGTGTAACCTAAACTGATCAAATAATAATGATTATGTTTATGTACTCCCATTCTCTGATAACAGTCTGAGGCTTTGGTTCATATCTAACATCTGTTCTGGGACTATTTCAAACCATCAGCTTGGACAACATAGACTTAATTAACATATCTGCGACAGTCCATAACACTGCAATACATATACATCTGCAAGTAGGTTTATAAAGATCTAGGTGGATTTGTACAAATAGTTGTCCATTTGTCCATGAAATTGCATAATTCTCATGCAAAATAAAGGTTATAATTCAAGCATTTTACCATTTCATCTTTCTAAATGAGCACTCATTATCATATCACTACAGGTTTTGGGCTGAGGGACATCAAAGGGGATTTCCCCGTTTTACAATTAACCTTGAGCTGACACGTGTCTGTGTCTAATTAATGCCTACAACTAGTGAGCATTTAAAATGTCCCACAATCCTGTGACACTGACTCAGAGAATCAAAGACATATAAGCTTGGTACATTAGAGTGCTTGTTTTTGTTCCAACTGTGCAGGTACACTGCACATGCGAAACCAGTTGGCAAGAGGCAATTAAATGAGAACAAATCATTTATGAAAAGAGTTGTTTTTCATCTTAGAAAAATGATTACTTAGTGCACAAAATGGTATAAATCTGAGTGTGGTTTGTATATTTGTGACCAACACTGCACATAGAAAGAGGAGCCAAATTTCCACCTGAGGTAAATAAGGTATTCTGATTCAGAGCCACCAAAACTAAATTCAAAACTGTCAAAATATGTAAAACAGAGAAAAACTTGGATAAATAAGGTCACTAATGAGCTCCTCATCCACTCAAGTCTTCTGGGAAGCTGTGCTTGTAAATGTAGGTGTGTGCGATTCACCATGGAAAAACACCACATTAGTGCAGCTGTATCCAAGGCAGCTGTCACTACCACACAAGTGGAACAAAGTCCCATGTTTTGTTTCTGGATGAAGGGTTGGACAGAAACAGGACTACGTGAGGTGGGGATGTAGCCAGATGACTATAAAATGAGAAGGGGGTAGGAAGATGAAAAATCTGTCGCCAGGCAAAAGGAAATGTTAAATTCAAAATATACAAATACACGGAAGAAATCTTTGTTTTCTTCATGGCACAAACCATTTTGGTAGTCAGAAGAAGAAATGTAACTGATTCCTGGTATAAATGCAGGATACAGGCTATAGAGACCTCTAATGTTGTTTGTGACTGTCTTGTTTTTAAACTAATTGCACTGATGTCCCCAAAGTGAATGTGGTAATGATGTATTTACAATTGCACATGGTTTTATTTTTATAGGTTTTATCTGTCTACCTGCTGAAACCCCATTTCCAGTTCTTAAAACTAAAAACTTTACAATTAAAAATTCAAGCACCTCTCCTTTCCTGGACACTGTATGTCTCTGGATAATCCACAGAAATATCCTTTCAACAATCTTTATAACTGTAAAGAAACTGATTTTTCTTTTTATTTTCTATATTCATTGCTTTGAGCTCTTCAAAGAAAAATGGCACTCTCTTGGGGAAAAAAATTCACTTAGAGAAACGGGCCCTTTATTGTTATCTGACATCTGTTTTTCATTCCCCTTTCTCTTATCTCTTTCATTGCTCCTATCCCTCTGTGTTTCCAGACTCCATTTTGTTTGTGTCCTCATCTGCTTAGTGTTGGAGTTCTCCTGTAGCTCTGCAATGCACGTCACAAGTGTGGCCCCATTTCCCCCAAACTGCAAAACCTAAGGAATGTGTGTCAGCAAAAAGCTGCAGACACAAAATAATGCCAGGACCAAAGGTCCTCTGTTCTGTCCTCGAAGACTGGAAACACTGACCCCAGTCTTTCACAAGCACACAAACATACAGGTATACCACTCTCCTGGATGCTGCTCTCTGAAATATTCTATATTATTATCACATAGTGAGATGTGGTCACCACTGCAGTGTTGACATTATATGTCCATGTTCCTGCTTGGTGTTTAGACAGCCTCCATGTGAGCATGCAGTCCCTGTCACACCATGTTGCGTATCGCTCGCTGCTTATCGGACGCCGCACTGTCATGTCCCTTGTATTCAGTCCACCTCTGCTTAAGATCGTTCTCGATAATTACGCTTTGAAGCTGAGGCTTTGAAGCTGGAGAGGAGTCGTTACTGTGCCACCCATTGTAATCATGCAGCTTTTACCACATCAGCCTGTGCCTATTCTGAGTTATGACAAGCCGAGCAAAATGAGAATCCGACAACAAGAAAACAAGTCAGCACAAAATCACTGCTCACTGATGGCTATGGTTGCTGCAATGGCACACCCCAGATTCACTGCCACTGCTCAGGCTTTGTTACTATGTCTATGTGTATTCAGGTCTCACTCTTTATTTCTTATTTTTTCCCTGCCCTTCTCGGGCTTGAATAATTTCTCCAGCCCACATTTGTTCTAACAGTTACTCTCTGTCATCTCTGATACTGTCACGCCCAGGCCACAAATTGTCAAACCAGCACACTGTCATCTCTAATAGTGTGCATACACTGACTACATGTCAACACATGCAGCCTATCTTTTTTAAATGTCTGAAAATATAAGCTTTTGTTATACAGAGGACCATATAGGCACATTCAGAGAAAGCAATAAAGTCCAATGAAATGGCAGAATTTGTCATACATTGTGGTAAATTGATTCTGTTTGGTCGTTCAACTTGATCAGTTCAAATAAAATGTCACCTCAGACTTTCGTAATAGTGATGGACATTTTTCTATTTATTTTTTTATTTTTCTATTCCCTGATATCATCAGATTATTTGAAAAGAAACATTTTGTCCTAGCACAGATAAAAAGGAAATGACTGTAGGGAGTGAAATCCCAATTAAGTAATACATATAAAGCTGTCTATATGTATAAATAGCAGAATAGCAGATATATTCATATGAAAAAATCAATGAGAAGAAGAATCTGAGAGGGAATAAGGAAGACTCATAACAATATCAAAATAGATACAGATGCAAAAGGGGGATGGGCAGTGGGTGTGGGCTGTAATTAAGCTGCCTTTTAACCATCAGCACCTGCTTCGTGGTGACATCATCATCTTGAAAAGCCAAGAACATTTGATGTGGTTGCTACTGACTCATTAACGAGATCAATTTTCCAGGCTTTTCACCCAGCATCGGTCTCCAGTAATGTAGACACACATGCATGCGCACACACACACACACACACACACACAAACACACACACACACAGTCACATCCCCACGCAAACGCACACGAGCACACACACATATGAGTCATGCATTTAACCTAATGAAGCACTCTCTGTTGTCTGTGTCATATCCAAACCTGAAGATCACACCGTTTTTTTAACCAAAGAAGAAGATGATGCATTGGGTTGCTGGGAGCAGATGATTTCATGTTGTTTTGGCAGGACTTGGACTGATGCGGCTATGAGAAGTAAAGAGAATGCTGCCGATAAATGGGAAGTGTTCACTGGCGTCATACTGGTGGAATCCACTCTCATGGATTGCGTAAATATGACTCATTTGACTATTCTTAAAGGGAAGCACAAAAAATGGTAACAGCCATTGTAAAGATTGAAATATGAAAACATGGCAAGTGTTGGCTGTTCACAGAGTGTGATAGTAAGATAAAATACAAAGAGAGAGAAAGAGAGAGAGAGAGAGAGAGAG